>CM075866.1:40738283-40790783 GCA_038021265.1 Cyprinella venusta | reverse complement strand
AATACATTAGAACACCCTAGCAACCACCCAGAACAACTTAGCAACCCACTAGAAACACCGTAGCAACTTTAAATTACTTCAAACTATACCTTTACACTTTAAACTACTTTAAAATTCAAACTAATTTAAACTTTAGATGAATTTTAAGAACAGATATAAAGACGTCAATCCCACGTCACTCCAACTCTAAAAACAAAAAAAATATTCAGATTAACGGAAACATCTTTACTCCAGCGACCTGGTCCACGACTACAACCAAGAGAGTTAGAGGCATGTGAATTTAAATGATGCAACTCATTAAAAGTAGTCTTTCTTTGGATAAAATGACCCTAAGGATGCGTATTTGCTGTCAGTGTGCGTGGGTTAGCTCTTTCTTTCAGTTTTATACGTGTAGAAGTGGTTTTGTCTCAAACGCTGCCAGCTAGACCACAAAGGTCAAGCTGTTTCCCCATGCAGATGTAAAAAACAATATATACGGCCATCAACATGGCTTCAGTCCACAAACCCCAATCAACATATTACCTCTGGCTTCTAAAAGGGAAACTAATACACTTGAGGATAATTATCATGTACGGTTATCCTCATAACACACTACTTAAGTTGCACTGAAATAGATAGCGAGATGTTTAAACATTCACCAATCACATGTCCTTCCAAATCTGTATGCTGTTATTTGTGAAAAGACAAAAGATAATCATTGATGCACTGTAAAACGCCTATTAATATAATGTTGGAAGAGCAAAAATATTTAAGTCGAATAATATGTTTAAGAAGTCATATTATATTAAGTCTGCAAAAATATTTTTGAAAAATAAATAAATAAATGAAGGGATTTTTTTCAAATCCAGTGGAGACACAAATCTAGCCAATATTTGCTAAAAGTATTAAGGCCAGCTTTATGCTATACAATATTTTAATGCGTATAACAGAACATATATGTTGTTAAAATGGACATTTATAAACATTTAATAAACTTGCTTTAATAATTATGTGTTTTATTAGACCGGTGAGCAACTGTTTATATCACTCAACACAGTCTTCTGGTTTGAATCTCTCGTTTTCATACATTAGAACACCCTAGCAACTCCGTAGCAACCAACCAAAATACCTTATAACACCATAGCAACCAACCAAAATACCTTAGAACACCATAGCAAACACCCTAGCAACTGCCTAGCAACCCCCAGAACACCTTAGTAACAACCCAAAATACATTAGAACACCCTAGCAACCAACCAAAATACCTTAATTCACCCTAGCAACACCATAGCAACCAAACAAAATACATTAGAACACCCTAGAAACCACCCAGAACACCCTAGCAACCACTCAAATAACCACAGGACACCCTAGAAACACCATAGCAACCACCCAAAATACATTAGAACACCCTAGCAACCACCCAGAACACCTTAGCAACCCACTAGAAACACCGTAGCAACTTTAAATTACTTCAAACTATACATTTACTTTTTAAACTACTTTAAAATTCAAACTAATTGAAACTTTAGATGAATATTAACTTTAAACTATGTTAAATTTCAAACTTAAACATTAGACTAATTTAAACTTCAAAAACTAATTTAACTTTAAACTACTTTACATATATGTTGTTTAGTTGTTAAAATGAACATTTATAAGCATTTAATAAACATTTGATATAATATCAAAAGAACATAATCAAATTGTCAAGGTTTCTTTATGTGAGAGCGGATGGATCCTATACAACACTTTAATATGTAAAACCTTTATTTTTTAAATAGGGTTTATAAGGTTAAATAAAACCTTTGCTTTTACTGTGCTCTAGCCTTGTTATTGTATGTAAAGAAAACTGCATGAGAATTCCTTGGCTAAATGGGTTTATAACGACACAAGGATGAGTAAATGATGACGAGCTGGACTATTCCTTTAATGCTTTCCTGGAGTCTTTCTCCATTCTTCTCTTCTGCGGATCAATCGATCCGTCAGTCTCCTGAGAGTCGCCCTGCACATGATGGTCATTAAACCTTCACTGAATAGTGCACTCCATCCAGGAGAGTTTCTGTCTTTGTGTAACTGCTAACAGAAGTAATACATTGCAGAGAAACAAGGACTTGCAGATTGGCATGGTTTTCAGATTTTGTTTTTAATGAATGCCATTCTGCTTCTTGAAACCCCTCAGCCGTCTGTCACGCTTTCTGCATCAGTTCCTTGGAGAGGTTTATGTCGACATTGCAGTTCTAGTGAAGCGCTGCCATTTTTCTCCTGGAGACGCTCAGGGTCTCGTTGTGCCATGAGAGGTTATGGAGGGCAGATTGCATACAGCCTCTCTTCTGGTCTTTCGTATTATTCATACAACTTGGATGGAAATGAGAAACTTTTGGAGACAAGTTGGAATATTGACTTCATTAGCAATTTCAGAGGCCAAAAACTTTGAAAAGTACATGAGATAAAATATTAATAGAGCTAAAAGCAGAAATTAAAGACAGTGACATCATGTACAACAACATCATGCATCGTCTTGCATCATCATGTATCAAGCATCTTCATGCATTATCTTGTAACATCATGCATCATCATGTATCATGCATCTTCATGCATCATGTATCATCATGCATCTTCATGTATAATCATGTATCATCATGCATCATGTATCATCATGCATCTTCATGTATAATCATGATTCATCATGCATCATCATATATCATCATGCATCTTCATACATCATCATTCATCAATTTGTATCATCATGCATCTTCATGTATCATCATGCATATTCATGCATCATCATACATCATCATGTATCATCATGCATCTTCATGCATCATGCATCTTCATGCATCATCATATATCATCATGCATCTTCATACATCATCATTCATTAATATGCATCATCATGTATCATCATGCATCTTCATGCATCTTCATGCATCATCATGCATCTTCTTGCATCTTCATGCATCTTCATGCATCATCATGCATCATCATGCATCTTCATGCATCTTCATGCAACATGACTAAAGGCCCCCAAAATTCCATTTGCATGTAAACAAACGGCCAAAATGCATAAAAAGTCAGTTTTTAGTTGAAAACGGTAAAGTTTACATACCTTACAGAATCTCCAAAATTATTATTATTATCATTATTATAACAAATTAAGAGTGATCATACAAAATGCATGTTTTTATTATTTACTACAGTCCTGAATAAAATATTTTGACATAAACGATATTCAAACATAGTCCACAAGGTAATATATTTATATAAATGACTCCGTTCAATACCCTTTATTCTTAACACTGTGTCATAACTGGATGATCCACAACTGTTGTTTTGTTTTGTGATGGTTGTTCTTGAATCCCTTGTTTGTCCTGAACAGTTAAACTGCCCAATGTTCTTCAGAAAAATCCCCCAGCTCCTGAAATTTCTTCAGTTTTCCAGCATCTTTTGCATATTTGAACCCTTTCCAGCAGTGACTATATGATTTAGAGATCCATCTTTTCATACGAAGGGCAAACAAAACTACTAAAAAAGGTTCAAACCTGTACAAACTGTACTTAATTTCTCTTCCGGGAAACAGTTAATATATTCTGTTGCTACCGAAGTACTAAATGATATTAAAACAAAATAAGATACCGCCACTAAGCCTATTGCATAGGGCATACTTTTCAAATTAAACTTAATATGAATAAATACATTTAAGTAATAAATGTGATACAAATGCAATAATGTGAAATAAATTTTAGTCATTATCACAGCAAATGCTGCATTGAAACTATGCATTGTGAAGTGCTATTTAAATCAAATGTACTTATTTGGCATAAAACACAGGACAGGAGATAAGGTTGTAAGCAGATTTAAACCTAAATTTAAATTTAAATTTTTGAGAACTTATTGCAGGCCAGAAACATATATACGTGCATGCATTTCATTTCATACATTTCATTTTTGAGCTTGTGTATATGACTGTGTGCACATACACATATTTGCTTAGAATATGTTTTGGCCTAATTTTTAAAAACACTTTTATTTACTATATGGATTAGTATAAACAGCTCAGGTTTTGGGAGAGTATTAAAAGGTCACGTGTTTGAAATGTAATTGGAGTGTAATAATGTCGTAGGATTTTTAGGAATCGATGTTGAGGGGTTTGTGGTGACCGTTTAAAGCTTAAAGCCATGAACCTTTCAACCAGCGAACCTTCTTTACATATCGCCGCTAGTGAAGCTTTGACTCGCATCAAAACTACTCCTGAAATGGCCATTTGAATCCATTTTGATTCTCTCACTAATGGATTTTGCCGTGTTCAAGCCTTAAATTTAGCAACAGAATGTTATTCCAGGTCCTGTTGATCATTCAAGGCGGATTGTCTGATGCACTTTGCCAAAAAGATGAGATGATGCACAAGTCTGGAATTAGCACTCATCTCTAGACCTCCGTTTAGACTCTTACTCAACATGATAAGCCACAGTTTGTCTCTCCGCACCTCCTCGAACAATGCTATTTCACATGAGGGCGAGAAACCACACTTAGGTCATGATGGCTGCATTCAACAGCTCCATACCATCGGCGGACCGACGGAAGGAACGTTTCCCTGAGAAATCTCTCGGATGGTTTTCAACGTTGGGTGATCTGCATTGGAAACTGCCTCGCGTACGCTTGTGTAACTCGGCTAATCCCGGAGGAGATGGCGGTGATGATGTTTATGTTTGCGGATGTCTGGTGAACGCCGGGAAGGGTTTGGGAGGAAGTCAGCAGTTATGGGTTTGAGGAATGCTGATTGAGATCTTTTGCACAATCGCAGAGCTGTTGTTGCTTCGGTTTAAAATAAGCATTGACATATTTAAGGCCAAATGCAGTCAGTGGCACAATGTGCTATCCAATTAGGGAGTGAAATATTGGAAGCACGAAAACTGACGTATTGCTGATTATTTCCCAACCTGTATAATGAAGAGCTGAATTTCTGTATTATATAACCAAATATGGAGTAAATTGGGAAGAGGAAGTTTTCGGGCTCTAGGTTTGAATGCTCATTATTTTCCTCATTGTTGCGGCTCCTCTCTTCCCAGTCTGTCAGTAACGCTCTGTTTACTTCCTGTCCCTGTGAAGCCCCTCCTTCTGAAAAGCACACTGTGCTCTGATTGGTCAGCTCGAGCAGCGTGTTGTGATTGGTCGAGTGCTTCGAGTGTGTTTAGGAAATGTCCCGCCCCTTACCGTAACCACCAGTTTAATTCTCGATATTAATCGATTCTCGTTTTTATGAACCGATATCGATTCTTAAGTCTCAAGAATCGATTAGTCATCCTGTTTCATTTGAACGAATGGGACGTTGTATCGCGGCTGCGCGCATCTAAAAAATCGCAATAATCTTTGTCCTTTGTTACTATTGATATGAAACAAAGTCTCAATTTTCAAATTACGTCCATTTTCTTTCGAAATGTAAAAACGTAAATAAGGTTTTGGCGCTGTGGCGTGAGATCGCTCTGAGAAGCAGCAGCGCTGATCTCTCTTCCGGCTTAATAATACCAGTCACAGCGCCAAATAAACATGAATGAGCATCTGAAAGTGTGTTAAAGATAGAGGACAACTTATCCAAATCCGTATCATGTCACATTGATTCGCTCAATCAGCGTTTCAACCGTGGAAAGACGTCAGTTAAACAGCTTGTAATCAATGTATCGTCATATTTACCTCAGAAAACCCACATTAACTCGTTAGTCAGCTAGAAAAAATAACTCGAGAGGAGCATTTTGCTAAATATATACACCATATTACATATGCATTATAATCTTAATGTTCTTCAATATTTAATGCATATTTGAATAAATCTGGCAAGTTTTTTATGACAGCCACCATTTAAATGTTTATATTTCATATAATCTTCTTATTATAAAAATAAATAAAAGTGTAATTTAAGTGATTTATTCATTACTACATTCATATGAAGCCTACAACTAGATTCCCATGGTTTACAGCATTAGTTAAGAGATTTGATTCCCTTGAGAAAAATTGCCATTTATTGTAACTGATATCCAAAATAATCGATATTGAATCGAATCGAATTGCACGCTTGTGAATCGAAATCGAATTGTGAAATTTGTTTCAATACCCAGCCCTACTACTAACTAACTCAACCAAGCCCTGTCCCTTTATTCTACGTATTAAATATCTAAATGAGGAATATTGTGACGTGTTCGTTCCCGGATAAAACTCAAGACTACAATGGAGGCGTTTCAGGAGTTCAGAAACACTGACTCTTTCAGCAACATTACACACTAAAGACTTAAAAATGTAAAAACAGCATAATAGGTCCTGAATATTTACAGTACTTTTCCACAGCGCACCAAACCCGGCAGCCGGTGATTAGGTGACTGGGTTCTGACTTCTAATAATTTAATTTGCGCTTGGCATGTAGAAAATAATAGTATCAGTGAGTTCCGGATCATTAGGAATGCTAACAAGAAGAGTATTCAGGTCTCCTTGCTCTAACCAGCCTCTAATCGTCATCGAATCAATATCCTTCAGTCCATTAGGTTATTTAGTGTCTTTGGATAAACAATGGGCCGAACGTCCATTCTCGTAATAAACGTCAATGCATATTTTCAATCGTTTATTTCTTCAAAGCTGCCATTCGGTCACCTTTACGTCAATATTAATTGATGATCTGCCATCCTAATGAGTTTCCTCAGGGACAGAAATGTTGGCACATCAATTATTTCAATGCAGAGAGTCTCAATTAAGGGTTCATGCCAGAGCTAATACATCACAATTCTTAGGTCAGATGTCTTAAATGACGTATTCATCATTATGGATTTTTTCTTGTTCCCATGCATAGTCCCTTATCAAATACAAAACCTTAGTGATTAAAGCCTGTCACATGATGTTCGTCTAGGGGATTTTTACGTAAAGGAAACCCACTGAAAAATGTATTTCAAGTGGAAAGAGATGAGCTGGAAAACAAATCTATCTGTAGTCTTTTACTTTCCAACAGGGAAACAAAACATAATGTCACCGTGTTCATTGTGAGGTTATTAGTTTTCTCTATTGTGCTCATGGGATATTCCCATTGATTACTTTATGTAGCTCTTGTTTGATTAATGTTTTGCCATTTGTGTTAACATGAAACTTAGTATGGCATATTTCAAGAGAATCATTCAAATTGGTATAGAAGCGTAAAATTTGGCACAGATTTTAGATGTAAGGGTCACTTTTTGGGAAAAAGGCGTTGGCCACCCAAAAATTCAACATGGTGGCCATTTTTTCAAGATGGCCGCTATTTCCGTCAAATGCTGATTATGTCAACCGTTCAAACTACTGTGTAAAAAATACTCTCTTCTCTCATTTTTGAAAAAATGCTTGTCCCCTTAAAAAGTTTAAGATGGTAACCATTTTTTTTTCAAGATGGCCGCCATTTTTCTTGAATCCTTAAATCTTTTTTTCAAATGGTGATGCTATCATGAAATTTGGTACAAATATTCTTCAATGAACATTATCTTTGAAAAGGGCGTGTGCCACTCAAAAATTCAAGATGGTGACCCGCCCAAAACCTTTGTCCAAAAGCGTGTTCCTTGAAGAGTATGTCTAACTTTATACTTGTATGCCTAATTTTATGCTTGCCATTTGAACAATTGAAATAATTCATATTCAACAGGAACGGTGGCCATCTTTAAAAATGGCGACCATCTTGAATTTTTGAGGGACAAGCATCTTTTTCCAATCACATGTTCTTTGGAGAGTTTTTGTATCAAATATTATGCTTGGATCACTGTTTGAATAATTGATATAAGCATTTAATAGCAATGGCGGCCATCTTGGAAATTGGCTGCCAAATTGAATTTTTGAGTGGCCAACGCCTTTTTCCAAAATAGTGGCACTTAGAGAGTATCTGTACCAAATTTCAAGCTTCTATACCAAAGGGAATGATTTTTTTTACTAATCTGCTGTACTATAGATGGTTTTCTTCAAATCAAAGAAATGATTTAACATTAGTAAATAAACCTGACTAAAAATGCAAAAATGCGAGTCAATAATATCTTGCTCCATTTTTCATTAAGTGTTTAAATGTACTTTTAACCCTCTAGTGCTGTTCAGTCATTTTTTTACCCCCCCCCCCCCATTTTTTTTTTTTTAAGATTTCTTTTTTTACTTCAGGTCCATCATTGAAAGAGCGCATTAGAAATGAAGTTTGGAAGGGTTCGGTACAAAACAAAATTTCACTGAAAGCTCATTTTTTTGGAGATATCAACCTCAAATTTGGAGCACAACTTTTCCAGCTTTGATTTTCTCAGTAAAACGAATTTTGGAAAATATATATTTCGTATTAAAAATTGAAAATGGGATTGTTGTGCTTTTTTCAAGTTCACTTTTTTAAACTTTTCACTTCAACAATAATCTGAAGCCAAGTAAAAGAGATCAGACTGAAGTCAAGATTTATGACACTTTAAGTTGAAAATTTCCTTTTCAGGTCTATGCTAAAGAAAAAGTTAATAAATGGATTATAACTCCAGCATAAATATAATTTAGTACCAATAAATTCTCCAAAAATATTAAATAAAAAAAACACTATCAAACTAAAATATAGTACAATAATTTTAAAAATCTGCCATTTTTGACCGACACAGAAAAACAGTCCATAAAACTTTTGTCTATTAAACTCTGCTTATATTTTCTGTACATAGTGGCGTAGTTACATTTCGCATATTCAAATAAGTACTGAGTAATATTTATTAATGCACAGAGTTAAGGTTTGATTTTGGGTCATGCATATAATTTACTATATGTATCAATGTGTAACTAGTGTTACCAATGTATTATTGGGAATCTATCTCAGATAAACCGGCCCCAATATATAGTTTATAATTTACTGTTTCAATCTACTGATTACTTTTCAATTATGCACTTGCGGGCTTCATCTTAAAAGTAATAATGCATGGCCATATAGTGGCCTGTGGGCGAAAGCCTCTCACTCACTCATCTTACATGTAAACTGTTGCGGATTCAGCCATCTGAATCTAATCGTCACCATCTAAAGAGCACAACAGGCCTTTAGCTTGTTGATTTAACAGTACTGTAGCCCACATCCATTGTACCCTCTGGAGATTCACTGTTGTTTCCACGGCAACAAGCAGACCCTTGCCCTTCCCAGGGCTCCTGACATTCATTTGGACTGTACCACCTCAGACTGTAAATCGGGGGGCATTACCGCATCTAATATGTCTAGTCTTCTGACTACATTCTATAAACTACACATTGTTAACGTTTTATAAATTACTTACCATATAATAATGAAACAAATATGTATATAAGGTAGATTTTAAGTATATTTGCCGTTAAAACAAGCAACAACCCCCCGCCCCCCCTTCTAGTCACATGACTTGGTCCCTCCTCCCACGATCTGTCAGAGCAGCTTGTTGCACGACCAGCTTGGTAAACTAACTTGAGTTCGGCGGTTAAAATCTAAACCAGTTGCCTGACAAGTCGCGTTTCGCGCGGACCGACGAGAATGTTCGCTTCGGTTAGACAACAAGCCTTAATTTCTTTGACTTAACGAGTCATTTACGGCAGTTTCCATCGAGCTCTTTTTGCTGTCTGCGTGATTTGTGGTCAAGCGGCGGCTGGTCATGTTAACCAGGTAAGCAGCAGGTTAAATTCACGCGTTTTCACTGGTGAAAAGCTATATTTGACTGTTTATTTTCAATAGAAAGTGTTTAATGTCAATACAGTGCTTGTCATTGCCGAGAGAGAGTGAGAGTGAGTGTGTTTAGCTAACATTGGCTTCGTCGCTCAGTGATGTCGACATGGGTTTAGTAATGTATGCTCTCCTTGTTGCCGAGCGAAAAATAAAATGGATTGGAAAAATGAAAGTGCGCGATTGAGCCTGAAGTTTCCATGTTTACGTTACATGAAACGCCCGCGTGCTGCCCCGTCGTAAAATCACCGTTGGTGGCAGTGAGTTTTGACGTTAGAATCGATGAAAAACATCATTTGACAGCTCATTCTTCGGTTCGTTTTAGTTGTCAACGGTTCTTTTTCCACGTCATCGCTCCGTTACTTCGTGATGGGAATTAATTTGAATCTTATCACGACAGTTTATAGATATAAACCGCCTTTCGAGTTTAAACAACTCAAATAAGAGATCTTCAAAAACAAAATGAACATGTAGGCCTATATCTTTAAAGTATTTCATATTCGAAAATAATGACTTAATACATTTTGTTATAAATCGACCAACATCAGAAGTCGGCTCGATATTTTCTTCGAAATAACGGCTTAAAAAATAGTTTTGTGTGTGGTAACGCACACACAGAGATGACGAATGACGTTTACATTCGTTACTTCAGCCCCGTCATCGCTGCGTGAGGAGAATGTAATGACGTCAGTTTATAAATAACCCGCGAATCTCGAACATTTCTGGCTTGATATGTACAGATTGACTTGGTTAACCCCTCAAGACTAGTCCCGTCACGAAACCGCTCCCAAATCCCGAGCCACACCCGTGCGCGCGCATAGCACGTGAGAGCCGGACAGCTAGTGCATTATCATCATCATCATCATCAACGCACAACTACTTGAACTCACACATCACGCGCTTTATAAACATTGTTTTTTTTTTGCGTCTGTTGTTGTCTATGCGGTCCAGTATGAAATAAGAATACTTTCAAGACCTTATTCGTGTTAGTTCAAGGTGGTTAGATATAGTATTAGTATCATGGTTCATATCCCAAAAATATTATCATGATAAATGATGTTCAAAAACATCTTTTGCATGTATTTCAAGTTTGGGTCGAGACATGTAAAATGAAAGGTGATTTACCTGAGAAAGTGCTGAGAGACATAGATATGGAAGAGGATATATGCTAAGATGCTTTTCTAAATCTCAATAAGCATAATGCAAGTATGACCCAAATAGGAATCTAATTCCATGATCTCATTTTTATTTGCCCTCACAGCAATATTCGCACCTTTCTCATTGTTTTTGTGAATTAAGCCTCTGTCTGATGATAGTCTGCACACGGTTGTTCAATGTAGGATAATGGTTCTTATTCAGTGAGGATGTCTAACGGGGGTAATTAGTTACGTTTGGGTTTTAGACGCCACAATTTAGCTTTGCATCTTAGTATAATGCGCAGTTTACACACAAAAGAGCTGACTAGAACAGAGGTCTTTAAGATGAAAAAGTTATATTTTTATTAGCTTATTGTGCTGAATTATTAATAGTCTCACGATAAAATGCATTAAGTGTAATTAAAATGTAATGTTTACCATTAATGGGCCTGTTAATGCATTAATTTGGTGCAACATGCCCTGTTCTAGAAATCTTTATGTAAATGTAGTTGAGGTTGGATGAATTTGCAATTTTGCATCAGGCCAGTCCTATGCAAAAACCTCTACATTAAATGAATGCTTATGGATGTGAAATGTCTTTGCATTTCATTTATTCGTTTAGTAGACACTGTGCTTTATTTGCATTTCTCCAATGCTGATTGCAAAGGAATCATGCAAGGACGCTTCACACACACAGTATTGTACATTTATGTTACCGTTCCTACTTCAGATGCACAAAGAAAAACCTTGATTTGTGTCACGTCATCTCTGAAATCCGTCCAATGCAGTAAAGAATCGATATATAGTCTGAAACAGGAAGCTCAGAGGTGGTTTACATTTCTGTTGAACATTAACAACATGACACGTTTGATAAAGTAATCATTAAACGGCTTTCCGAGAGCTTGAAATCGTGATATGCAACGTAATTAGTCAGAGCTGCTCAGACAAATGAGGAGAAAGCTAGAACTTGAATATCAGATATTTAGGCTTGTGTCTCAATCTATAATAAGCGTTTAACATCCTATGATTTTACCGATGGGTTGAATTATTTACGTGACGCTAAACAATGCAGAACCTTAAATTGTGAATATTATGCATGCTTGAGAAATACCAGTTGATTTTCTTATTTATAATTAAAATAATAAAATATTATTGCCTTATTCTTATTTTAAAGTAAGAGCGGCACATCTGTTTTAGGGATGGGCAACGAATAATAGCGATTAATCGCATCCAAAATAAAAGTTTGTGTTTACATAATATATTTGTGTGTAGTGTGTATAATTAATTTGTATTTATAAATACCCACACATGCATGTATATATTTAAGAAAAATGTTATTAATATAATTATTAATATATCAAACATTTATATTTATATATAATATTAATTATGTATACAAATATATAAAGTATATACATGCATATATTTCTTAAATGTATACATGCATGTGTGTCTATTTATATATACAAATTAATTATACACACTACACACAAATATATTATGTAAACACAAACTTTAATTTTGGATGCGATTAATCACGATTAATCGTTGCCCATCCCTAATCTGTTTGTAACTTTCATTGTGTCATTCACTTCCACCTGTACAAAAATAGTTTATGCAGCTTGATTTTTCCAAACTGGTATTTGTATCATATTATTTGAACGTATTTTCATCATATTCATAACTGCATTGGTTTGTAGCGCAAGTATTTCTGAACTTTGTTATTCTTCTAGTTATTGTGGGTTAGTAATCTTGCACATGCGAAGAAAGCCTAGTCTACTTCCACCTTGAAAAATAAGGTGGAATTTGGACAAAACAACACCGTACACCTGTATAATTTGTTTGTGCATTATTATTTGACTAAATGCTTTGCTTTTCAACCTTGATTCTAAATGCCAAACGAGCAATTTCAGAAATGAGCACTTTAAACCTGTGAGAGTGTTTAGTGTAATCACATGGAGTTGACTGTCAGGGTCATCAGGGTTAGTTGGCAGCTGCATTGAGTGCGAGTGTGTGTCTCGCCTCATTGATGTTTAAGCATTGCTTTGTTTTAACATGGTTTGCCGTTGCTTTTGTAAAAGCACTCTGGCTGTCACATAATTGCAGTGCGCCTGCGGGAACCTGAGCCCCTAAAAGCAGGAGGCTTCAGCTGTTCTATTGATTTGGATGGAAACAGTGCGAAGCGGCTTCTGACTCATCACTTCTACCCGACTGCATCATCGCTCACGTGACGCCGAGAGAGGAGGACGTGTGTGTCCTCGTCGCCCTACGGTAACGATGCTCATTGTCATAGTGATGGGTTGCCAGGGGATGCAGAGACCTTGGAGGTAGGCAGAGATGCTGCGTTTGACGGAGGTGTGTTAGGCATGCGAGAGGATTCAAAGTCTTTCTTCGGCGTGACTACACAAACACTGCCTTGAGGGTAGAGGTCGACCGATATGGGTTTTTTTCCTGGCCGATATTTAGAAATTGAGGCAGTCGATGTCCGATATATGATATCAATTTTTTATTTTTTTTTGGTTGATATGTTTGGCCACATTCTCCCCCCCCCATCTCATAAAATCTAACAGTTAATAAGAAATGAAACAGAAAATTGCTTAAATTACATTTATTGAATAACTGAACAACACAAGCCTTTCCAATAAGCGCACACATACATACATACATACATTTATATATATATATTGCCTATGTTATTGATGGAGGTGTTAGACATGTCAGAGAATTCAAGGACTACACAAACACTACATTGAGGGCATGTACATTTTTAAGCCATCTTGAAAGAATTGCTCACTCGTAAATTAAGATTTTGTCATCATTTACTTATCCCCATAGCATTGCATACCTGTTTTTTTCTCTCTTCTGTGAAGAAACTTGGCTGAAAGTTCATGCTACCCTTTTCCATGCAATCAAAGTGCATGGTGATTGATTGAACTCGCTAAACTCCAAAAAGGACAAAAAAAAGCACCATATATTTAGTTCACATAAAAAGATAAAATCGTACAACAGCTTTGCACGAGAAACAGAGTGAGATTAATAGTTATAATTAGATCCCGACCGATAAAGGATTTTGAAGGCCGATACCGATACAAATATTTTTGGGTTTTAAAATCCGATATTCCGATATATCGGCCGATATTTTTTTTTATTATTATTTATTAAATATTGTTGGATTTCACACACGTGTAAAAGAAAAGCGAACTTTTCGGCACAAGATACGTTTGATACTTTTTCTCTATGTCTAAATGTTCACTCCTCGCAACTATAACTTACATTTTACAATGCAGGGACTGTAACTAGAGATATGCTAGTTATAAATACAGTAATCATTACTTTATTTAGGCAGAAAAAGTTTATTGTGGTTTCCAAGCTCATTAATGTTAACGTTAGCGGTCTTCCACTGATGATAGTGGCATTAGCTAGCTTTGTGGTTAGCTAGTCTATGATGAGCCATAATTTAGCAATACTGCAAATTGTAAAACATACATTTTCAATATAACAGGCCAAGGAGAGATGATTGAAGCGTGTTTCATCCGTTTTTATTTTATTTTTTAAATATTCATTTATCAGCCATTATAACTGCCAAAACCGATATTTTGGAAAATGCCTAATATCGGCCGATAATATCATTCTACTAACAACAAGTAACTGTTCAAACAAATATACATATTATCTACCACAAGATATTAGAGTTTTATTAGACTATGCTTAGGATAATATCTGCTAACGCGTTATTTTGATGCTCCACAATTCTACAAGCTTTGCAACTCTAAGTTAACTTATTCTACTAACCCTAACCTAACAGTCTACCAGGCTAATACTCTAATGAGAGTTAGTTGACTTGTATTTGCAAATTAGTGAGAGGATACTTATAGTAGAATGTCTATTGAATTACTAACCAAACTATTCCTTCAACATGCCTCTTTTCTGCTAGTTTGCCTAGGGTGACCATATTTTGATTACCAAAAACCAGGACGCTCGGCCCAGCAAACACATGGGCCAACTCAAATGATACTCGAAGTTTACTCAAAGATGCCTTATTAATTTCAATACATTTAAAGTAGGTTATGCCTCCTCTGTATGGATAGAAAATTGTTATATTGTTATATGAAAACAGGACATGTCCTGGGAAAACAGGACAGTTGGTCACCCTAAGTTTGCCATATATATATAACATTTCCAGGTAGAGAGATTCATTTGAGTGTATAGTTTGGGAAAATATGTCAATTCTCTGTCGCCAGGGCGTAAAAATGGGGGAATACCTTTAAGATCAGGGTTCAGGAGCCTGTCATCGGAAGCTCTGAGGTCAGCCTGCCAGTTTTGGGAGACTCGGCCAACAACAGAGCCTCAGAGAGGGAATGCGTGACGCTATTGGCTAGTTGGCGGATGGGCGGGCTCTTGCCGGAGGCAGTCTGGCAGGAATGGGTTGGTTGCGGGAGAGGAAAGGAGGGGAGGGGTGTGGGAATGGCTGGAAATGTTTCAGCCAGATAGTTGAGCAGCGAGCAGACACGCTGGTCCTTTCTGCGCTGTTGCTGAGAGAAAATCCCCGTCTCGGCATGGGCCGCCAGCTCGCAGCTTTGCATAGGGAATGACAACGCATCACATGGTCGTTTTATACCGGGAGAGCGTGAAGTGATCGCTGTACCAGATGCACACAAACTGAGCCGGAGCGAGAGTGTGACGTGAAGAGAAAGGAGGCTTCGGTTATTCCTGCAAGGTGGGAAGCGTAGGGATCCTTATATCCTTTAAAGTTCCTGTTTTTCCCAACACGAGGAATTTTTGCTGCAATATGCTGCATGCGGGCAGGGGTGTGGAAAGAGAGGGAGGGAAATCTGAGTTGTGTCAGTAAGTTACTCTGTCTTTATCCCATGTGTATCCCAGTCTTTCCGGTTTCTCTCCCTTTGAATTCTTTAACATCTGGAAGTTAATTTACGTTTTAAGAGTGTAGTGCTTATATTCATGTATTTTTATGACCGATTTATGAGAGTTTGGTCTTATTGGTGCAGCATTTGCTTTGTAAGATAAAGTTTTGTTTTATGAAATTGAAAAGGCAAGGAAATAATGGTAGTCTAATAAGCAGGATCTTTATCCCAAATCTTGCCAATTTCTCTCCTTTTCAATTCTTCTTGCAGTTTTTAAGAGTATGATGCTTATATTTATGTAGTTAGAATGACTAATTTGTGACTTTGGTCTTAAACCCAACTAAGGCATGTGTAGCATTTCTTAGAAAATGCTTTTTGTTTTCTGAAATTGAAATTATTCCAAACCTATCCTAAGGTTTTAGTCCAGTCTGATTAGCAAGGGCTTAATGCAAATTTACTGAACGCCGGCATCGTTCACGTTGGCCCGATCAGACCTCCGGTCTTACTAGACGTACAATCCAGACTTTAAAAGAGCAGGACCTGCGGCGTGGCAGGAAAAGGCCGCGTTTGTGTCGAACATTTGGCAAACGTGTTGGGAGGAAGAGCGTGTTTTTTTTAAAGAGGGAGACTGACTCTGCCCTTCCCGTTAAAAAAACCCATGAAAACAGTCTAGTCAGCCACTGATTCTTTATTAGCCAAAGCCGTGAGAGCAACAGCTCTCCTCTGAATCGATCAGAAACACGTTTAGACGGACTCGGAAAGGTAATTAGCTGGCACCTTTAAGTTGCTTTACAACTGCCAGGCGTGTTTCATGAACAAATTACCCTTTATTACTCGACTATTTTAGTTGGGGTGTCGTATGGCGCACTTCTTAAGAGAACCGAGATTTGTGCCAACATCTTCCTGTCAAGGTGAAAGTTTGCTGTAGTTTTTAAATGCAAGTTAACACCTTAACTGTCACTTACCCGTATACGGGCAATCTAAGTTTACTTCATTATATTACCATTAAATCCTAATCTAGTCATGACAAACTATATATCGTTGGAAAGGTCTAAGCCTCCTAAATAGATATTTTAGGTCTGTTTTTTTTCTTACAAATTATAAATGAACAGTAATATATGAATAAGAGTGCGCCTCAAAAAAATCAACGTCATTACAGGAGTTTCTGACCTTTGCCACAAAAAGTCGACGCACACTTTCAATAATTGAAACTTTGGTTTTTAGTGCTAAAAGTTCTTAATAAAACATAGTTAGTATTTATCAATAAAAAAAGATACAATTATATTTTTAAAAGTAAGGAAAGAAGTCCTCTTAAAAGTATAATATATTTTACATATATAGAAATATAATTTTTTATTATTATTATATCATATGTTTTAGTAATCATAAATTAGGTATCACTTTAAAGCTTACGAACTCAGAATTCATCCTGGGAAAACCAATTTGAAATTGGACGTTGCGTTACCATAGAAACGGTATTTTTTTATTAGGCCCCTCCCCTTTTGGGCATCATCTTTCATAATTTATTATGAAAACCTTTTCTAATCTTGACAAAACGCATATTGTCTGAAAGGTCTGAGTCTCAAAGTTCCATATTTAGTGACAAAAGTGATATTTGGATAGAAAATTATTTATTTTTTTGGCAAAATGCATACAAATAAATTCAATGGCACCCGATGGCTATTTTTGGTACTACGCCTAAACAAAATCTCATGGGAACTTCAATTTTTGTGATATCAACTTCAAATTTGGAACACAACTTGCTTAGATGTATAGCTTTAATTTTAAAGCAATTTTACGGTAAAACATATTTTGTTTTATATTAAAAAAATATATTAATAAAGTATATTTGATTTACTGTAAATTATAACTTCCATAACTTTTTCGTACTTTAATTTTTTGAAGTGCTTTCACTTTAGTAATAATCTGCTGATTGTTTTCTTTAAAACAAGACCAAACTTGAAATCTATATTCCAAAGCATTCTTGAATTACAACCATTTAAGTTTGTAGTGCATTTTAATGCCAATTATCAAAAAGGGGGGTGACGGGTAAAGGGTTAATGTTGTTTTTAAGATTCTGGCTCCTTTACCAGCCGTGTGTCGTAGCTTTTTCCTGAGATAAGTTGCAGGATATTTTCTGAAAACGCAGCGCGAATGTCTGTCAGTCGCTAAGTAGATCATATCTGTGCCTAAATGATCTTCTTAATTAAATTGCACATCAGTTTCAAACAGCCCGAGGATATGAGCGCCGCGGTACTAGCCAGGCATGGCTGCCATCCACAATGCTATAAATAACTAGAGACGATGATCTGGGGGATAAAAGCAGCCTTGGTGTTATGAAGATAATAACTTGGGTCACCGGGATTCAGTTTTACATTAAGGCTATTATCATATGACACACCCGTTTTTGCTGACCACATCGAATCAAGGCTGTGGCGCTTTACAAACTGCAACTAGCCTGCCGTCTGTCTCCCTTTTCAATCGTATTGCAAGCTTGCAGAGTTGTAGATTGTTTTAAATATGAGAATTTGTTTTTAATCACATTATTGTGATTGTTTATCAGAAGACACTTCCATAAGCGCTTTATATTCATTGGGCAGCGCGTTTTCTAATTACCGGAACATAATGTATGTTTGACATTTAGGCTAACTCTTTGACTATGAAGACGTTAAGTGGCATGATTAAACAAAAGTGCTTTTAGTTATCTAAAATTCTTCCAGCTGTAGAAAATGTGGCCTAGTTTTGTTCTTGGGTTACCTCCAAAACAGCGATCGCCTTGACTTTGTCCTTAGCCTGCTCTATGATATGATGATCATGTCATTTTAAAAAACCTTCAGCAAAGAAAAGTGTTTTCCCCCCCAAACTCCAGCGATTTCTTTGGTCTACTCACTCTCAGTCACGCAGTCACCTGTCAGATAAGATTCAGTTTCAGTTTTAAACAGTATACCAAGATGTGCCACCAATGCTATACGAGGTTAAGGTTTAGTATTTTCACCAATGAAATCTTTAGAAATTGGGTTGTTTGGGAAACAAAATCACATCAATTGCAACCACGTCTTAACCACATATCTTCACGCATGACGTTTTGGTCAACCGGAGGCTAATTAGATGCAGTGAAGTTAAAAAAATTTGTGAAACAACCCAGCATCCTGCAAATTAGGAGACCAATGTGATGCAATTCCCGCTGGCTTAAGCAACCCAAATCCTGATCTGATGCCATGGAGGATTACCCCACATTCATCCTTGGGTTTGGAACCACTATTATTGTAACAAAAGAGTGTTTGAATGGCAGAACCAGTTTGGAAAAGCCTACTCTGCGACCCCAACGCCAGTTCACCGGTTATACTGTAATTTTGAGCTGCTCAACTAAAGTTGTAAATGGAATTGTTCTTATGATTCATTACCTTTAGATAGAAGATCTGTAATTGGCATTGATGGGAACGCTTCCTTTTACAGTCCAGTTACCCATGTAAATACTATGTACTTATTTTAGTAACTACAATTACTGGGTAATAACTAGTACTAACCCTGAACCTACTCCTAAACCTAACCCTGTTCCATGTACTTACCTTATATTAGCGAGTACTTTCTAGGTAAGTACACTGTAAGTACCCTGTAAGTACCATACTGTAAAAGGAAGCGTTACCATTGGCTTGTGATGGAACGATAACCGATTTCATGATAAAATGTCCTCATGGTTAGTATTATCGTTTAAAATGTAATTATCATGAAAACCGTGTCCGATTATCGCGATTTTTGCGATGTTTTCGTGCACTATATTCCAAAACTTTTGAAGCCATGATTCGATAGCTTAATGTGAAGTTTGGCTACGACCTTAACTCACTCCAAGATCAATGTTTCCATTTTTATACTTTATTTGTCGAAGAAGGTCTATGGTTTTTCATAAAAGTACTTTATCTTAAATCTTGCTGGGGTTTATTTTGGTTTCTCTGTCGGTAGATATGATCTGAGCATCAACATCTCTTTCCCTTGTTTTTTACTTTTTAATGCGAGGCACATTGTGACTCCATATTGCTTCAAGCGCGTCATTCTGCGCACTGGATGCGCATAAGTGCTTTGCCGCTGCGCATTCAAGCCTTTCATATTAGGCCTGTAATACCTTTGCACAATGAAAGATTATGATTTTTAATGATCTTTCTTGTTCTGTCCTATCTATCAAATGTTGTTGCCTCATGAAAAAACTGTGCTATACATTTAAAATAAATGTATTTGCATTTTATAGTTTAGGAAAATACATTTATTTGCATTTCATCAATGTATTTTATACAAAGAGCAATTTGTTCTGAATTATCCACGAACCTCATTAGCTACTTAATAAGAAATTAATTCGCAACCTAGTTATGTACCTCACAAGTAACCCAGAAGTTAGAGTTAGGGAACGCTTTTTGTTCACAAGTGTTATAAAGCGATAAATGGGGCGAAAATGATTTTATCAATCAAAAAAATATTTTTGTAAAAAAAAACAAAAAAACAATCTCCACCAAATGAGCCATAGATTGGTCAACTTTAGCTACATGCCATGCACCCAAATAATTTATTTAAAATCTGATTCATGGCTTAATCGGACTGAAAAGGCTTAAATGAAGCACCTCAATCGATCCATTTGAGCTCTTTCCGAATGCAATATCAATGTCTGTAGGCCTAAAATAATCTGATCACAATTTGTGTAAATTGACCAATTTACTCATGGAGCCTCATGAAGATCTCCATATCTATTTTATTGAACCAAAGGGTTGCTAAGAACCAGAATATAAAAGGACATTAAGATATTTTTAATGCTTCTTGAGTTACAGGCATGAAAAACACATTTTTTAACGCCCACTGTTGGCATATATTGCAACAAAAATGGCCAAGTAAACATATTTGTCTAACAGACCTACCAATCTCTATGTCAAATTAAAATAATGATGCTGCCATAGTTTGTAAAGTCAGTTTTACCCCCCCGTAATTTTACCGTGGGTCCTTAAAAAGTATTAAAATGTCTTAAATTGAGATTCGATGGGTCTTAAATATTTTTGGTCACATTACCAATAAAATGTCTCCAGTCTGACGGACCCAATGTCCGTCAAATAACCTGTGAAGCATCGAATCTCGAGAATGATTCTGATTTTATTACGTAAAAAGCGATTGATTGCTTTTCATGTAGCGTTGTTGAGACTCGCCTGTCTCTGTGAGAGATTTTATAGTGAGAAATCAAACAAAACGAGCATAACGGCAAACATAACACACAGAAGAAACATACTGAGGTAAAAATCCAAAATGTTTAGTTTATATATTTACAACATGATGTAGTTAAGTAGCAACATGACGGGAGCTATTTTTCTTACGATTGCATACGTAACATTGTAAATTACTTAGGTTAAACATTAAATATTACATATATGTTTGTAATATGTATTTCCATCACAGTTTTGGTCTCAAATTTCAATCAAAGTGGCATTAAAAAAAGTCTTAAAAATCTTAAATTTAACATGCTGTTTTTTCAGTTCGTTCAGCATATGGAGCACTTTCAATTTATACATGTAGCATCTGTTGTCCAAATGTACTAAATGTTTTTTATTTCTATAATAAAAGCAAAACGACCGTGGGGCGGTTCCGCGGTGGGCAAGTAATGTAATCGAGAACGCCAAACACCATCGACTACCACAGCACAGCAAGCCTATTCCCTACAGTGACGTAAGATGTGATATTGTACTTTTGTGTGTGTGTGATAGTAGATAATTGCATCTGTGGAATGCATGGCTTTGCTGTTCAGCCAGGCGTCCTCCTCCAGAAGCACTAATCATTGTGAGGAAGGGCGGGGCGGACAGACAGTGCTAATCTCTGCAGGTCACAACAAGGAGACCGCAGCACCTTCCTACCTGCACACCATCTGTCCTCCTCATCAGCCTCGTCCCGCTCGCTGACAGCCATCCGTCACCGCTCTCGCCTCTGAACCCAGAGCCACGGCAGGTGACGCGGTGACTTGGCAGTGTCGTGCAGTTTGTTGGCCAATCTTTTAGAAATCGATGCCTTGTTTGGAGATTATCATTGCTATTTAGACTTAGCTAACCCTGTTTTTACTCCACACTGATTTGTTAGCCATAGCTAGCATTGAGTTATCCACTAAAGCGCTTGGTTTTCCACAACTCTGAGGATCTGTTTTAGGACATGGCATTGTGTTGACATTTGTGCAACTTTTTGTAATGTTAGTTTGTTAGTTCATAAACGCAATTAGTTGAGCCAGTGTCGTTGTGTCGGGCTGGTCGAGATGCAGTGTATAGTACACTCTTAAAAAAAGGGTTCTATATCTGTAGCATAGGGTTCTTTACTCAACTCCAAAGGACATTTTATGCTAAAAAAGGTTCAATAATGACAAGAAAGAACACTTTTGGCACAAAGGTTCTTTAAAGGCTATTTTTCATTCATATATTAGATTATTCTGCAACATTTTGTAGTTTTTATTAAATTGTTGTAACTTAATATCACATTTTAACCGTGCAGATTTTTGGAGGGTAAAAACTGAAATGGCACTCTTCGTGTGATTAGGGCTGGGTACCGATTTTGATACTTTTTAGGTACCGACTGAATTGCCTTCTAGAGCCAGACCGATATTATCGGCCGATATTAGGCATTTTCCAAAATATCGGTATCGGCAGTTATAATGGCCGATAAATGAATATTTAAAAAATAAAATAAAAACGGCCGAAACGCGCTTCAATCATCTCTCCTTGGCCTGTTATATTGAAAATGTATGTTTTACAATTTGCAGTATTGCTAAATTATGGCTCATCATACAGTAGACTAGCTAACCACAAAGCTAGCTAACGCCACTATCATCAGTGGAAGACCGCTAGCGTTAACATTAATGAGCTTGGAAACCACAATAAACTTTTCCTGCCTAAATAAAGTAATGATTACTGTATTTATAGCTAGCATATCTCTAGTTACAGTCCCTGCATTGTAAAGTGTAAGTTAGACTTGCGAGGAGTGAACATTTAGACATAGAGACAAAGTATCAAACGTATCTTGTGCTGAAAAGTTAGCTTTTCTTTTACACGTGTGTGAAATCCAACAATATTTAATAAATAAGAAAATATCGGCCGATATATCGGAATATCAGATTTTAAAACCCAAAAATATTTGTATCGGTATCGGCCTTCAAAATCCTTTATCGTTCGAGCTCTACTTGATACTACCGAGTATCGAAAAATGACTTGTTCGGTACCATATTTCGATACCTAAGGGGTTAACTCGTTAAATCAGTACTCAAACAAATACATATGAAATGCACAACGACACAAAATCAAAAAAAAAAAATGTTCCTTTATGCACTGGCTAAGGAGCATGAATCAAACTGAAAAAATAAAAAACAAAGGTTTTCTGAGGTAATCTTGTTAAAATGGTATCAAAAAAAGTATCGTTCAGGAACCGGTATCGAAATCAAGGTATCGGTATTGGTATCGAAATTTTTTAAACGACACCCAGCCCTACGTGTGATATTGATTAATTACATTTTTTTAACCCCCATATCTTGAATTTTGTGATCATTCACACTCATTGCATTTTAGGGGTTCCAAATACGTAGCGCTTTAGAATCTTTTAAGGTTCTATATAGAACCTTTTCTTCTAAGAGTGATAGTACCACAGAACGGCAGTGTTTGCACTTTCCAGAGAAAACTTCCCTACAAATAGAAATAGTTGACTCTGCATATTAATCTAGGAGATTGGGATTTCAACATGAAAACATTACACACTTCACCTTTATAGCACGCCTCAGATATTATTACCATGTCATCCGGAGAAACCTACCCTGTGTTTTTGCTCCGTGCCGGCCTCAGTTGAGCGATTTGACTGGAATTGCAGTTTCTTTAAGAGAGAAAGCAAATGTTGGTTTGCAGCTTTGATGATTTGTGCATTACCACCATTTTTTCGCCTTTAAACGTGCATTGTTTTATAAACCATTACCCTTGTGTTTGCTGTGCTTCAACGCTTGCGTTATTGCACCTTGAAAAGAAAAGCCATCAGGCCTGAGAATCCATAGATTTGGTGGCCCTTTATTTGAGTTTACAAGCTTTAAGCACTTCTACTAGCTGACAGATTGTATTACTGAAGCACCCTTTAACTGTCATTCACCTCGTAAATTAGACCATCGTTTTTTTGAGATCTAAAAATACAAGGATTAATTGCATGAGGTCACATCTGACATGGTTTCTATCCAATTTTTTTATGGCTTGACTCTCGGGGGTAAAGCTATGAAATTAAATCGTGCCGCTGAGACTACGTGTGCGACGAGTATGGCAGGCCATTTAGTTTTATAATGGTAAAATGGAAAGGAGCAGCAGGTGCTGGGATTGTGCGATGGTGGAGCATGGATTGAGGCGTCCAAATGACTCTTTTTAACACCAGGTTGCTCTCCAGTTCTGGACGTCGGCCTCCCTTTGGTCCCGTTCAAAGTGCTGCCAGAAAGGAAGCTTTGCTAATGTGTTTTTTTAAGAGCTCATAGTGCCGCACACAAGCATCTCATATTACAGCAGCACCCGAAATCTTTTTGCATTGACTGCTTGACAGTTCGGACCTTTAGGCCAGTTATTTTGACGTATGACGCATTGAAGGCCTCGATTCAGGGCTTCAACACACAGTTCAACTAGGGACAAGTTGGTAGGTTGTCAGGTAGCTTGTTGCCCTGTTTTATTCTTCAGGAAAGGCATTGCATATTTTATTTTATTTATTTAGTTTAGTTTAATTTTTATAATAATTTAATTTAATTAATTTTAATTTATTTATTTTTTATTTAATTTAATTTAATTTTTATTTTTATTTATTTAATTATTTTATTTTAGTTTAATTTTTAATTTATTTTATTTTAGTTTAATTTTTAATTTATTTTATTTGTATTTTATTTAATTTAATTTGATTTATTTTTTCCAAATCGAACATTCACTCATTACATTCACACAGTTGGTAGGTTGTCAGGTGGCTTGTTGCCCTATTTATTCTTCAGGAAAGGCATTGCAAATTTTATTTTATTTATTTAATTTAGTTTAGTTTAATTTTTATAATAATTTAATTAATTTTATTTATTTTTTATTTCATTTAATTTGATTTTTATTTATTTATTTATTCATTTTATTTATTTAATTAATTTATTTTATTTTTGTTTAATTTTTAATTTATTTTATTTGTATTTTTTTTATTTGGATTTATTTTTCCAAAGCGAACATTCACACATTACAAAAGCACAGTATAATATAAATTATTTTTTATATTATATTATATTAAAAATTGCTGCAGTCTTAAAATAATACAAGGAAAACTAATAGAGGCTTGCTTGATTGAAAAATAATATACAAAGACAGCAAGATATTTTTTATGCTTGTTTTAAATACTGTGTTTGTTCTTTTGTTGTTGATGTGTCATTATTTTATGATTATGCAGAATTGCAGATTAGTATTTGGTTAGCACTACACCTGTTGCATTCTTCTTAAAGGGTCGATTTCTCTTATTATGCCTCAGTTTGATTTTTCTTTTTTTGTAGGTGCACTCTTGTGGTTGCTAGGCATTGTGGGAAATAGAAAGAAGAAACAGACCCTTAGCAACAAGAGTGGAAAATGAAAGAAACACTCAAGCTCATTAGATTACACAAATGCTTGCTGTGTGTTATTGGTGACAGACAAAAGGAGGGTCCAGATCACCATAAGTCTGATTCGATCAACCTGGCTGTTCTCTGAATGGAATACTAATGTTTTGCTTAGTACATGCTTCATTATTGTGTCTTGATTTCACTACGTTGTTTGTATAAATCAGAAATAATTACAATAATTAGCATTTTTTTCATTTGATTTTATTTAAATGTTTTAACATTTGGCAGTCTAGAGTTTAAAACGAGATGCTGTGTATTATAGACAATGCAAAAGCTTGGGTTAGTATAGTGTTCAGCTCCGTCCACACAGTCATTGTCTGTTAGCTTTGCTGTAAGTGGAGAGGACGTGGCCGTCATTACACAGTAAAGTGAATCTTCTACGGCAGCTGCTGGTTTTTACGGGCTTGTTTGGTCTGCCTGCACCACCCCCACCCTGACCCGGACCCTTCCCGCCTCGCCTGCAGTTTGCACAAGGAAATATTTCCAGATGTTCCAAGAAAAGTCCTCTATTTCAGCAGCAATGTTTGTGTGAGCTTCACAAGTCATGCCAGAGGCGGTGTTTTATAAGATTGGATGGTGTTGTTATAAGCTGCTCCCAATCTGAGAGGTGACTGGTTTATTCTTATAAGGGTTTATAATCCTATATAAGGGTTAGGCCGTGTGTCCACCAAAGCGTTTTTTGCCAGCTGAAAACGCTACACGCTCTGCTGAAGACGACGTGCTTTGGGCGCTTGAGAGCGTTTTGGCAGCGCAGCGTTTTTTCCGTTGAGGCGTTTCGTTGCTATGATACAGAATATCCGCAGCAGTTTAAACGTTGTGACTGTTGGTCGGTGTGGTTTAGTCCCGCCCCTCCTCCACTGTGATTGGACGGCTGGGCAAGAACTGACAGTGATGAGCGCTGCGTTTTTTCCAAAGTTGAACATTTTTCAACTCTCGGCGACCAGTAAAAAACGCCGGGCGCTCGGCGCTTCAGCGTGAAAAAAACGCTCAGCGCCTCGTCACGCTCATGGCGTTTAAAAAACGCGGCGCTGCCATTGGAAACAATTGAAAACACACGCCAGGCGCGTGGAAAAACGCTTCGGTGGACACACGGCCTTAGTGATCATGAAAAGTTCTGCTACTGTAACGAAGGGTATCTTACTGGCAGCTGGATTGGCATCCACCCATCCATCCATCCATCCATCCATCCATCCATCCATCCACCTAGTCATCCATCCATCCACCCACCTAGCCGTCCATCCACCCATCCAACCATTCATTCATCCATCCATCCATCCATCCATCCATCCATCCATCCATCCATCCATCCATCCATCCATCCATCCATCCATCCACCCACCTAGCCATCCATCCACTCATCCATCCATCCACACAAATATTTGTGGGTCCTGATAATGCCAAATGTCTGATGTTACCAGTGAAATGTATCTTACTGTCCTACCTATCTATCTATCTATCTATCTATCTATCTATCTATCTATCTATCTATCTATCTATCTATCTATCTATCTATCTATCTATCTATCTATCTATCTATATCGTTCTATCTATCTATCGTTCTATTGTTCTATCGTTCTATCTATCTATCGTTCTATCTATCCTTCTATCCTTCTATCTATCTATCTATCCATCCATCCATCCATCCATCCATCCATCCATCTATCCATCCATCCATCCATCCATCCATCCATCCATCCATCCATCCATCCATCCATCCATCCATCCATCCATCCATCCATCCATCCATCCATCCATCCATCCATCCATCCATCCATCCATCCATCCATCCATCCATCCATCCATCCATCCATCCATCTATCTATCTATCTATCTATCTATCTAATTAGAGGTGTATATTAACAGTTAAATGAAGAAAATTCAATGTTGGGCCACCTATAAATGGTCATATTCATGATGGGAAACTTCTATTGGCCTTGTTTCTTACACAAATCAATCTTGGCCTTCTTTTCCAGATCCCGGACAGAAGAAAGTGCCTTTTCTGACGTGGTGGTTCCTACTTGAAGCTGCTCTCCGCCCCCATCCTACGCTGGCTTGGCCTCCGAAAAGATCTCAATTCCTCAGACTTGCCAAAGCACAAGGAACCGACACGCTCTTTCCATTCACGGACCATTATTCAATATTGTTCCAAGGATAGCCATTGCCTTCAGGTAGAGATTTCAACAACCGTCGGCCTCAAGACCATTTGGAGACCTGGAGCATGTTCTTGTTGTCGCTCCAGTGTTGTGCACCTGGGACTAAATGACTGATGAATGACTTGACCGAGATTGACAGCTTCACTGAGAGCGGCCATCTCCCATGCGACAGCCAACGTGGGTCTGAATGTGACATCTCTATTTAAAGGACCTCGCCAACAAACTGAGACAAACAAACCTCAAAACTACATCAAGAATCAAACTCATCCGCAGACTATTCAAAACCAAGTCCACAATCTACTGACGCCATAGAGCCTGCAGGTTCTCGACACAACTTTTGCTATGGCTTTAAACATCGCGTCGATACGAGACACGAAATGGCTGACTCTCGAGGTGTGCCGGCAGTTTCAGAGAGGGACGTGCTCGCGCAGCGACGAGGAATGCAAATTCGCGCACCCACCCAAGAGCTGCCAGGTGGAGAACGGACGGGTGATCGCCTGCTTCGACTCGCTCAAGGTACGATTTTACACTTACGTTACGCAGCTTTCTCATTACAAGAAGATATTTGATTTGCTCGGACTCATTCCGAATGTCATTTATTGGTGGAAAGACTCATTTTTGAGGATTGTTTTGTTTCATAAATGAATCCAAAGAGCATGAAGCATGGCTAAGGGCGAAATGCCTTTAACTTTGGTAAAATCACTATTTCATGGCTTTTTTTTTTTCTCAATTTTTTTTTTTTTTGTAAACCGCACCAACAGCAATATGATACACGATTCCAAAACAGCAATTTGGCGCATTACTATAGAATTACTGTCACAGGTGTGCATTTATCTGCATTTTACATCATTGGCCATCATTGGTTGTGATTTCTTCCACCAAATATTATGTTTAATGTGTGAAACTACAGGCTATTTATGTTGTTATTTAGCTGGTTATCGCATTCAGTTGTGTATATTGTAGGGCTGTCAAACAATTAATCGTGATTAATCGCATCCAAAATAAAAGTTTGTGTTCACATAATGTATTTGGGTGCACTATGTATAATTATTTATATATATATATATATATATATATATATATATATATAAAATAATTTTATATATATTTAAAAATAATTTTATATATATATAAATTATTTTTATTTATATATATATATATATATATATATATAAATAATTTTATATATATACATATAAATTATTTTTATATATATATATATAATATATATTGTATTATATTATATTATAATATATATAAATACACACACATGTTTGTATATATTTAAGAAATATTTTCATGCTTATACTATATAGATTTATAATATAATTTATATTTTATATAATATAAATATTTTATATATAAATAATATTTTTTTTCTTAAATATACATGCATGTGTGTGTATTTACAATATATATATATATATATATATATATATATATATATATATATATATATACACACACACAAAATAATTATACACAGTGCACCCACATATATTATGTAAACACAAACTTTTATTTTGGATGTGATTAATCGTTTGACATCTCAAGTATATTGACAAATAGCTGGAACTTTGTTTTATAATACTTAAGTTCACTATTGCATGGCTAAGTTTTATTAAACAGCACCAACAGCAATGTGATAAACGATAACAATCTTAGATAAATAATTGTGTTGATTAATAATAATGCACAATTTGCAAAGCAACTTGGCGCATTGGTACAGATCTGAGGTCACAGGTGTGCATTTATAAGGAAACAAAAACATGGAGACTTAAAATTTTAGAAAATATGGTAATTGTCATTCTTCTGCATCACGATTGTCGCTAGTTATCGCATTTGTTGTGTGTTCACAGGTGTGTATATCCATGTATTTTTAAAGTTGGAACCTAAGTTCACTTTGTGTGCATAAACACCATTTTGACTGATCAGTTTCTAGGTAGTTATTATTATGTAAATGAAGCACAGGAACTCGCTGCACCCGGTAATTGATCACATGAACGTCAACACATTTTTTGAGGACACTTTTTGTGTGTCTGGCAAATAGCTTGTCTTAGTGCAGCACTCTCAAATTAGAGTGCATGTGTCAGCTCAGCCACACTTCAAATAAAGCTGACCTATAGAGAGCGAAAGGGCAGCGCCACTCTCTCTTATACTGCCAGTTTTATGTCTTTCCATCTAACGTTACCATGCCACACGTCCGTCGTATACGGCCTGGCAGTGGGTTTCGGTGAATGCCCGTGCTGTTTTTAGAACCGTGACCATGTGCAAAACAAATGCAGTGAGCAGTTATTAAAGTCTCAGATTTTAGCCCATGCTTTTTTTTTGTTAAAGTTCCATGTTAAAATGCATTCTCTTGACCCAGTGTATTGTATATTGACTACTATCAGTATGGCATTCATGGGTTTATCTCTCCCAACATTATAATATTATGCCTCCCAGGCACCATCAAAACATTGAGAGCGGCCCACTCAGATCTGTCAATCACTTTCCAGCTCAAGCTATCGTGAGAGTTTGGGGCGTGGCTACAGTAGTAGGCGGAGTCAGAGGGTGATACTGCATTCAGACCTTCAGTTCAAAGATTAATCAAAGCGAACAGAGCATTGTGATGAAACAAACTACAATGGACGCTTCAGTACCAAATAGCATCCTCATGCTCATGCATTGTTCAGGAAGACAAATGTACAGTTCATAATGGTTATTCACCACCTGTTAATGAATATTCTATAAAAATGCACCATATCTGGTCAGGCTAATGAATGAGTGAAGGAATAGTTTATTAAGGGTGTTTATGGAGATGGGTTTTAAGGCAATTAAAACACTGCTAACAATATTAATAATAATGACAATAATTTCCTAAAAATCTTGCTCCGTATATCTCGTTCAATTCCCCAAAAGCTCCCCAAAGATGCTGATGAAATTACCAAAATATGCTGTATGTTGCCGAAAATCAGCAGGAGCAATTTTTGATAATTATTTTTAATTATTTTGATAGTGCAAATGGTTGAAGAGTTACCGTAACATGAATACAGCTTGGTTAGATGTGTCGACGACGACACGACCAGTTTAATGCGGTTAAAGTTGTCATAGTTGTATTGTGTTTTTGTAATTTTCATTACTAGGCTAGTTTTAAATATATCTATAATTTTTTCAGCTATTTTAGCTATTTTAGTTATTTTAGTATAAGTTGAAATTAGAAATGTTGGCTTAGCAGCTAGCTGAAATATGAATTAAAATATTAATATTTTAATTCATATTTGCGAATATATATATATATATATATATATATATATATATTATAATATATATTAATATTTGCGAATATATATATATATATATATATATATATATATTCGCAAATATTAATATTTTAATTTCTAATTTCAACTTGTACTAAAATTACTAAAATAGCTAAAAAATTTATAGATATATTTTGGGTTTTGGTTTTAGTTTAATTTAATAATTTAATTTAAAAAAAAATATTTTATTAACAAAATATTTAGTAAAATATTAATATTTTAATTTCATATATATATTCGCAAATATTAATTAAAATATTAATATTTGCGAATATATATATTCGCAAATATTAATATTTTAATTCATATTTCAGCTAGCTGCTAAGCCAACATTTCTAGTTTCAACTTATACTAAAATTACTAAAATAGCTTGAAAATTTATAGATATATTTAGGGTTTTGGTTTTAGTTTAATTTAATAACCCAACCGTGAGGACCCTAGCAACATTTTTTTTTTTTACAAATGATAACTAGTGTAGACTGTCATGACTATTATTATTAATAGCGTGAATTATTTATTAAACATGGTCTTTTATTATATTCTTCCAGTAAACCAGTGATCACAAACTGATCTTTATGTTTGATCTGGGTCCCATAATGCTTCACGACACAGATGGCCGTGAGCCGAGCGATACAGCAATACATGTTTTAATGCGGCGGAAACGCTGCGCCGGTGACATTGACAAATGCGCAGTAAAACTGGAGCAGCTCCTATCTCTCACAGGAATAATAGACTTAAGATGAAACTTACCTTCATGTGCGCTGCAGTCCCGCCCTTCAAAAACAATCGTCAACGGCTTACACACACTCTGCTGTTTATCTCGCAAATTAGGCAAGGTCACTATGTAGGTCGGTGTGAGAGGATAGTGTTACGAGGCATGTGGGCGATCTCAATGCACTGAACCTGTGAGCGGGGCTGTATAAAGAGGGATAACGCTGCATTTACTGAGTTTTATTGCAGGTCTATAGCTGATATGTGACCGTTTAAAAGGATTTTACTTGTTTTTATGTGCATTTGAATTAGCCAAAGCTTCTGCAATCATATTAACCCGTGGTCATGCATGCTCAGACTTTCAGTTCGCAGGGCCAAAGTTACATTTATTCAGGCAACATCCGCCTGTGGTGCTCCAGAACTGTTCTTTCGAGCCGTCTCGTCTCTGTTACTCCGAGGTGAGGTGTACTTGTGTCAAATTTCTGCTGAATTACTGTAATTTGCCATCGACTTGCGGTCTGTTATGGCAGTTCAGGTCTGTCAGAGATGACGGCTACCTAATGTGATAACAACTGCCTCCAGTTAGCACAATCGACCACACCGTTTTGCACATCATAGGGCTTTCTGGGGGAGGGGGGATGCAATGTGGTGCGTCATGTGATTCATGTCACAGTTTTAAGACTAAACCCAAACCTCCACCCAAAATTGCTTAATTGCTTAAAAAAATAATATATATATATATATATATATATATGTCAAAACGATTAATCGCGATTAATCACATCCAAAATAAAAACTTGTTTTTACATAATATATGTGGGTGCACTGTTTATAATTATTTTGTATATATATAAAAACACACATGCATGTATATTTAAGAAAAAAAATATTATTTATATATAAAATATTTTTATTTATATATAATATAAATCTATAAACAGAATATACATGAAAATATTTCTTAAATATATACAAGCATGTGTGTGTGTTTATATATCTAAAATAATTATACACAGTGCCCCCACATATATTATGTAAACACAAACTTTTATTTTGGATGCGATTAATCGTTTTGACAGCCCTAATATATATATATATATATATATATATTTTTTTTTAAATATTTATATATATATATATATATATATATATATAACATTTACTTTTTAAAAAAAATTACATATCTTCTTTAATAATACTCTTTTATAATTTATTTCTATTTTTATTTTTATTTATATTTTTTAAATATATTTTTATATTTTATAATATATTTTTGTTCATTGATTAATAGCGCAGGACAATATCTAGAATATTCACAGTATTTTTGGGGGATATTTTTACTGGAGAGATAATAAAAAATTACATTGAATTTTTCTTGGTCATTAATTTTCTCAAAACATGCCGTTGGATGTTTATAATATGAGAGTTACCGTATATTTGTTTGTATTTATTTTAATGTATATTTTAACAACGGCTTAGATTCAGAGAGTTCGTATTTCAATTAATCTGTTCAAATTGTTGGTTTTTTTTAACTGATTCAAATCTCTGATTCTTTTTTTTAGTGAATTGATTCAGATCTCTGATTCATTTGTGTGAATCAAATCTCCCAAATAGCAATTTTCAACAAAAATATTTTTAATACACTGTGTATTGTTATATTTGTGCATATAAATCAGACTGTTGATTCAAACATACATTTTTTTTAGATTTTTACTCTTTGCTTTAAACAGTTTTAGAACAAATGCATAAGTATTGCAACATATATTTAATATACATTTCTGATAAATCACCCATCCCTATTAATCGAAAGCTTATAGATGTTCTGCATAAGAAAAACAGGCCCAAACCCGACCCAGAATCCATTCATTCGTTGTATCTTGTTTGGTTGGGGCGTCTGACCTCTAGAACTGAGATATTCAGCGTATTGCTGTATTAATTGAATCTGGAAGACACAGGGGCCCATTGAGACCGCATCTTTGGCCCCTGGGAGTCGACGGTCATCAGATTCTCTCGCTCGAGTCGAGACTCGAGGTGCTGCGGAGACTCGTGAGTTCCTCTGACTGCGTTGACCTTGGGAAGATGCACAAAAGCCCGAGTTGTTTTCCAATCAGCCATGTGCTCTGCATTAACAGATAATGAATCTGGTCAGTGGGCTCATTTGTAACGTTCACTGTTTCATTGTGACGCCTTCCTGCCGACCTCAGCGTTTGCTGTGAGATTCTGCTGCTTTTCTTTTTAAAGTGCAGGTGTGTGTTGCATTGTGCTGTGTGTCCTGTCCTGTCCTGTCCGGACCAGAACAAAGAGATCCAGCCGAGAGTCCTCTGGTACTGACTACGTTTTCCATTTTTATAGACAATGCAGCGCTGCAAATTTCCTGCTTTTGACCGCAGCATGACTTCATATTGAAGGCCGGGACATTTAAAGAAGGCCAGTGAATCGGTGCTGGGAAGGAACTTGTTATGCGAGTTACTAGTGGGATTTTCCCCCACAATGCGTACTGGTTTCAGCATTGACCTTTGAAATGAAATGATTAGGGGGGTGATAATATATCGTGTCACTGTATTGTGGATAGTTCACCCAAAATGAAAATTACTGCGTGTGAAAAAAATCAAGTTTTAGTGTCAGAATTGCGTTTCTGAGAAAAAATAACAGAAGTGTGACTTTTTATCTCACAATTCTGACTTTTTGTCTCACAATTGCAATTCTGACTTTCTAACACATAATTGCGAGTTTATATGTCGAAATTCTGACATCTTTTCTCAGAATTGTGAGATTCTTTGTGAGAATTGAGAATTGTGAGAGACTTTATATCTCGCAATTCTGACTTTGTAACACGCAATTATGACTTTATATCTTGCAATTCTGACTTTATATTACGCAATTATGACTTTATATCTCGCAATTCTGACTTTGTAACACGCAATTATGACTTTATATCTCGCAATTATGACTTTAAATCTCGCAATTCTGACTTTGTAACACGCAATTATGACTTTATATCTCACAATATTGACTTTATAACACGCAATTGTGACTATATCTTGCAATTCTGACTTTATAACACGCAATTCTGACTTTATAACATGCAATTCTGACTTTATATCTCGCAATTGCGACTTTATATCACGCAATTCTGACTTTATAACACGCAATTATGACTTTATATCAAGCAATTTGCGACTTTATATCTTGCAATTCTGACTTTATATTTCGCAATTGCGACTTTATATCTTGCAATTCTGACTTTATATTTCGCAATTGCGACTTTATATCTCACAATTCTGACTTTATAACAAAGACAGAAACCAGCTTCCATTGCTGGAAGAGGACAGTGTGGGCTGTCAATCCTCCAAAGAGAACTTGAGGAAAAATATTGTTTTCTTATATACTTTTACTTTTAGTTTGAACGTTAGCACCATCGTCTCTCTTTCGTTTCGCCATTTTTGAACGTTGTGTTCGGAAAAGCTTCTGTGCTCCTATTGGTCAACCTCATACATGTGACGGAACCGTCTTGGACGACCGTTAAAAAAATTAAACATGCTTTGTCAGCCTTTTACCATACGTCGAATCGTGACATGAGGGTATCGTTACGCCCCTAGAAATACTGAAATAACACTAACTAGTTAAACCACTATCGCTCTAATACTGAACGTTGCGAACAAAGTGTGAAATTAACGTGTAAAGTTGCTAAGTTTGCGCGTTTTCAGCAACGTGACTTGTTCAAAATTGTTAATCTTTTCCAGCAACAAGTGTTATTGGCTCGGATTCAGTTCATTTTAGTGAATTGGTTCATTCATACGGTTCATTTCAGTTCACTGATTCATTTTGTTCATATTCCCAGAGATCCCTGCGCTTTCCCCACCCAAATAACTGAATGACTTTTTCGCTGTGACATGTTGGTAAAGTTTCATTCACACATATTGGATTATAGGTTGTGCGACAGATAAAAGAAATACCTGGATGTTTGGATGCTTATCTTTTCCCATTAGTTTCCCAATACTGAACCCGACTACCATGTGTTTGTCCCGTCTAACCTAGTTACCAAAGCCGGTTGAACCGCAGCTGTTTGACACTATTGACAGAGAGGCCGGAAGCGGAGCTGAAACGTGGGGGATGGAAAAGAGACGTTCCCGTCTTCCTCGATAATATACAAATGCCAGAGTCATGTGATGGTGTGCCTGACACTGAATAGCCCGTTGTTGTTGTTTCTCGAGTGGTGTGTGTGTGTGTGTGTGTCTCTTGCACCGGTTGCAGCCGTCAGTCCAGGCACAGTTTCCTAATAACAGCTCTCATGTCGGCTAAACACTCGACGAGTCTCCAAACACACTCAACAACAGTCCACAGTCTTTACTGCAGCGGTGGCGTGTCTGTTGCATGAACAATAAACACAAGCCTATTGATTTTGTTCAAAAGATTTATAAATGTATTATATATTTATCTCTTGTCGCTTTATAATATTTTGCAGCAAATCGTTTTTGACTAAATCGATATAAACAACACGTTGTTGCATCCTCGTGTAACAAGTGATAAATCTCATACATGGTAATTTCTGGGTTTAAAAAATGTGTTATGAAGAACTTTTACTACTAAAATACATTTCTATCTATAGCTTGTATTAGCAATATGCCTATGGCCTATTATTATTTTTTTTTTAGTGTGTTATATTAAATTCTAATAATACATCATGTGCATTATATAAATTATTCATTTATTTGTCCATATTTAATGCTATTTTCATTAATTTATCCTGTTGTTTTTAATATATATTTATTAAATTAAAATAAATCATAATAATAGTGAATTATCTTATAATATTATAATAAATAATAATAAACATTTAAAATCTTATAAATTGAGTGTAGTTAGTTGCTTTTCTTTTAATAATTTGTTGTGTAGCTTTTCATTTTTTGTAATACACATTTATTTATTACAGCTTACATTATCATTATGGCTCAGGTATATCATTATTTGCTTTATTTTATGTATTTATTTGTATCAAATTAAGTTTGGCTTGTTTTTTTTACAGGTTTTAAATATAAAATCTAACTTTTTATTTATGTAGTATACTCATTTATGATATAAAATGTAACAATTTATAATAATAATAATATATGAGTAGTATATCATATACATTTGTATTCGTTAATATTTTCATATCTAAAGGAGTAGTTCATAATGAACAAATCTTTTCCTGAGTCAATTTGTTTATTTCGTTCGTTGAATGAACCAAATGACACGAAAAAAAATTTGTTCATTTTGATGAACAGGAGAGTCCCGAACTCGCATCACAGAACAGAGCAAGGCGAGCATTTGAGCTTATAAAACTTAAACTTTTTTATTTATTCATTAAATGAGCGATCGTTTCGCTCGATAAGACCCTTATTCATCGTCTGGAATCGTTTAAAGCCCTTTGAACAGTTTGTAGTTTGCACTGAAACTGTCCTTTAGACCTTGAACCGTTTGGACCCCATTGAAGTCCATTATATGGAGAAAAATCCTGGAATGTTTATCAAAAACCTTAATTTCTTTTCGACTGAAGAAAGAAAGACATGGACATCTTGGATGACACGGGGGTGAGTAAATTATCAGCAAAAGTTTTTTTAAAGTGAACTACTCCTTTAATGCAATTTCAACTTGCCTTTAAATAATAGTACATTAAAATGTATTCTACTAATAAACAATATAACAAAAATAAATATTTGTATTCTTCTTAAACTGACATATTTCGTAACTATTTAGTCGAATGGTTATGGTTGGATTCACTGTATTGTAGTCCGTTTTGAGATTCATAGACACTCGAATGAGACGAACTTGAGCCGCACATTTGTTTTTTTGTCAGTGCAATCTACCAAAGCGAGCCGCACCCTCGCCAGAGCAAACATGCCAGGGAATGTGTTCGCTCGGCAGGGTGTCAATCCCCCAGGTCATTCACAAAACAATGAAATGCTGACTTGAGCTTAACGTCGGTCCGCTGCCGGGGAGTGACTTTGATGAATCCCGCAGCCTCTCATTCCTGACCGGGGCCTCCGACACGTCGGCCTGCATTTGGTCCATGTGACTTCACTTTTCCCCTGCCGTGGGGGTGGAGCGGCTGCAACACCAATGCAGACTCGTGACTCTTGAACATGAAGCGCTACCGTTCGCTTGTTGATGTCAGCTGGAGCTGGTTAGCGTTAGCACTGCATGCGTGTTGCTCTTTCTGTCAGCTGCTGCTGGTTAATGCGGCAGTGCACCTGTGTGTGTGTGTGTGTTCATGCTCTTCCACTTGCTTCACAAACGTATTTCTTTCACATACCTATCCGGGGATCTGTAATGGAATATTGGGATATTAGAAACAGACCTTGGAGAGGCTCTTGGCTACTGTGTCTACATTCTTTCAAGTGGTTACAGGACGGTTTCTAAAAACACACGCCTTGTTTGCTTCGCCTCATGCACTTTTTATTTTTTTTAAGCAGTGTTTTTTTATTCGTCAAACACACTTTAGAAGAGATATCAGAAATTTATACTAAATTACAAAGTATTTAGCATCGAGTTATTATGAACATTATGCGATAAATGCTGTTGCTAGCCAGTTTGTGAAGAGTCAAAAGGTTTTCCTGGAAAACAAACATCCCTTTCATCCAGTGAACAATCCAAGGAGTTTTGTTCTTCTTCCAAGAGCAGACGATTACATGGTTAGATTCCAACAAACAAGACTATTAATACATTTTCTTGGACAAATGTGCAGTTCGGGGTCAAAAGTTAGCCTATCTGTTTGCAAATAATCCAATATTTATTTGAGAAGTTAAATTGCATAAGACAATGTAATTGGAGAGACTGTACGTAAAGCAGAATTGACATTTGTTATTTATATTGTAGCCCTCAAACCATAGCCCTTAATCCTGTAATTGTGGACAAATGTGGGCACAGAGGAGTCAGGTGTGATCCTAATTTTTATTTTGATATCACTGTCTTTGATAAAGTTTTCTCTATCCATTTATGGTGCGTTTTTTTTATTTTGGGGGTATTTTTGAATTTATTTACTTCAAAAAGTACCATATTTACTATGTAAATTATGCTTTTAATTTTATTTTATTTAATTTTTAATTTTTTAACTACATTAAAATATCATTCCAATAAGTTCTTAGAGCTAAACCCTAAAGATGAATTGACTTTGCTGTCACCTGGTGTCTTATTTTGGCTTATTTTAGCATGCTCTAAATTACAGTTTTTCCCATTCATTTCTATGGAAGCCCAGTTTTGACCCAAATACAAGATTAAGAATTTTTTTCACCCACTTAACATTGTAGAATTGAGTCAAAAAAAAATTTGTGTTCAGGAGGCAAACTTAGGAAAAGTAGCCAAGTCTTGTACCGCTCAGATAAAGGGAAGTATTTTTTAAAAATAAATCCAAACTATTTTGCCCACATTTGTCCAGAATACGGCTTTAGGGTTAAAAAAACTCAATTCAAAATGACCAAGAACTTGTGAGCAAAATATTCCTGAAGGCTGTCATTATGTCTCACTCTGAAAGCAGATTAAACCGTCAGATTTTATGTTACTTGCCCAACCCCAAACCATTATTTATAACCAGTTAAACCAGTAATTTACCAGTTAAGTCATTAATTGACCACTTAAAGCTTCATAAATGTGCAGTATGTTGTCAAAAGTTTTCGGTTTGCCAATAATGCACACAAGATTGTTATTTGAGAACTTAAACTGTATAAAAAATGTAATTGGAAAGACTAACAACTAAGAGATATAAAGCAGAACTGACTTGAATCGCTTTTGTTTGTTATTTACATAAAAAAAACAGAATTCAAAATAGCCAAAGAACTTATTATTAAGCAAAATATTCCTGAAATCTGTCGTTACTGTTTCACACATTGTAAAAAAAATATTGTTGGTTTAACTTAAAAAAATAAGTAACCTGATTGCCTGAAATTTTAAGTTTATTGAAACTGTAAAAATTGAGTTACTACAATGAAGGAGATTTATTTAATCATCAGAAACTCAAAATATTATGTTATCTGAACTACATAAATTATCTAAGTTGATTTGACAAAAGAAAAAATGTTTTGATTACAAATCATGAAAATATTAAAACCGTTAAACTGGATAAAAAATGTAATTGAAGAGCTAAAAACTACATGTGCAAAAGCCTAACAACTCCAAATTGAAATTTGTATCACTTCTATTAGTTATTGACGTAAAAGAATAAGAAAAACTCTACAAAATGGCCAAAACTTGGTAGCTACATATTTTTGAAGGCTCTCGATATGATTTTGATCCAAAGGCGGAAACCAGAAACAAAAACCAAATATAAAACCGTTTTATTTTAATTACTTAAATGACGTCGAAACTTGTTTACTAGTTAAAGCTCCATATATGTGCAGTATGGGGTCACAAGTTAGCAGTTTGCCAACTATGCAAGACAAGATATTTCTCTGACAAGTTAAATTGAACAAATTCATGTAATTGGAGAGACTGTTAAAGTACGACTTAACGACTTGGAAACATAGAGGAATTGACTTTTGAAGTACCTCAAGATGACCAAGAGCAATCTTCCTGAAGGCTCTTGTTATGGTTTCTATCCGACAGCAGATTAAATCCATCTTCTTTTGTAACACTAGCGTGACCTCACAACATTACAGCAGTTTCCTAGCATGTCCAAACCACACACATTTCCCAAATGTTCCTGAGCAAAACACATCCCGTTCAATCAAATCTGCAATCACCATTGATTTCCCACTGTATCCCTTCCCGTAATTAGGTGTAGAGCAGGAAAACAGGCCATTTAGATCCGAATGCTCCAGTGATGGATCCGATCCCATTGCGTGGTTCCCTTGGAGAAGGTTTCCAGCGCCAGAGACCAGGAGAGATAGACCGGGAAGCCACAGCTGGTGTTTGGATCCCAATATGCTTTAATGAGACGAGAGGCTTTGAAATCAGAAGCCTCGTATAATTAGGCTGTAACCTTTAAGTTACTGTTGGACTCCCAATTGGAGGGCCGCTTTGTGAATATCGTTTAGTTTTCCAGCTTGTGTGCCATGAGACGAAGCATCCGCAAGATCCATCGATGTAGACTCTGAGGTCAGCGTATTTAGTTCATTAGTGATTAGTAATTTGTACTGCTTGCTTTTATTCACATAGAGTTGGGGCTTTGCTAAATGATTTACGTCTCATGAGAGATCAACAAGTTCACAAAATCTTACCTGGAACCACCTAGAAACTAGAAATCGGATGATAATTGGTTTGACGACCTTTTTTGATATTTTTAAACTTGATTAACCCTTGCGTTATCTTCGTTTGTGTCTACTCTCATTATCTTTGGGGTCTCCAGGGACCACAGAAAATAACATTTAAATTTTGTAACAGTATAATATACATATATATATTACAAATGTAATTTTACTCTGTTTATTAATGTTTTTTCTCAACATTTGTGCAGTTTTTGGAGTTTTTCTAATATCTTTTAAATTTCTATAAATATTTAAATAAATATTTATTTAAATAGGCTTTTTACAAGAAAAATTGCATTGTATGTAAATTTCACTTTATAAAATACCCAGATTTCTTATTTTCATTCATGGAGATAACCTGGATAATTTTACATGTTTAAATGTAAGATTTTTTTGTCAATATTTTGGAAAATGCAGTTTTAAAAATAAAAAAATATATTTATCATTTTAAACAATATATTTTTTTATTTTTAAAACTGCATTTTCTAGTGTTATTGTTATTATTATAAATGTTATTATTATACTATTATCGTGACTATTATAAAATCACAATTATGGTTTTTTAATTTGACCAAAAGTCATTCGCGGGCTAAAAAGACCCCAAAGATAACCAGAGGGTTAATAACTCATTTACATAGTTTTTCAACCAGTTTTATCAAAATCAATCTCACAAACTTGCTTAGTTCAGTAAGTAACCTAGTCACTAGAAATGGACTGATTAATATATACCGATAAAGGTCTGAAGAAAAGCACCTAACAATGATATTCACAGGTAGAGTAACATTTAATGTTTTTTTTGTGTGTAAATACTCAAATTTATGTTAAATGCTAATTATTTTAATAACAGCTATTCATTGTCAATTTTGAAACGTATAACATCCTTAAAACAAAGATTTAATTTGTGAGATAGTAAACGACTATCTATTCTGCATGTGCAAACATCACTGTATGTAAAAATGTGGTTATTATGAGTTTAATGCAGCTTGGCTTTAGCACACTGTTCTCAGATTTCAAGCTTTGATTGATGGTTCAATATGTTTCACGCTTGTATGGCGGTTGTGTTATGATGTCATAACTGAAGGCTTCACGATTGGCTAGTTTGTCAGCCACAGATATCTGTCGGATGCAATGTTTCGGGGCTGAGAAATGTCTGGAAAGCAAAGCCCAGCTGGGAAAACAACCCTGTCACCTGAACGCCCGTGTGTGAGAGATGCCTTGAAGGTTCAGCTATCGGCCTAGCGTGGACGTTCATCGATTGGTTTATTTCACACAACATTATCGGCTGTCAGATCCTTGTTCTGTCTCCTTTCAAATCATTTTCATCTGACAGAAAAACAAACGTGCTATAATTAGTGTTCAGGGAGAGGACTTCAAAATCGAAGCAAATATGCAAAATGCTGTTGGATTTGCTTGGAATAAAAGATCATTTTTTTCTTGAAAACAAACTTCATGCCTTAAAGGGATACTCCACATTTTTTGGAAATAGGCTCATTTTACAACTCCCCCAGAGTTAAACAGTAGCGTTTTACCGTTTTCGAATCCATTCAGCCGATTTTCTGATATTTAGAAGAATATCAGTAACCAGACAGTATCTGGTCTCATTGACTTCCATAGTAGGAAAAAAATATATATACTATGTAAGTCAATGAGACCAGAAACTGTCTGGTTACTGATATTCTTCTAATTATATATATATATATATATATATCATATATATATAATATATATGTATAAAATGTTTTTAAAAAAATAAATCGCTTATAAAAAGCTGGTGCGACACTGCGTTTTACTTTCACTTTTAAATTAGCATCAATTCAACCGTCGCAGGGAGTTTGATTGACAGGCGATCTGACCAATCTCCCATTTTTGGTCACATTGGTCACACGTTGATCTGATTGGTTACAAGGTAGTTTGTGATGTCAGAAACACTGCAGAACCAAGATGTCCATGTCTTTCTTTCTTCATTTGAAAAGAAATTAAGGTTTTTGATGAAAACATTCCAGGATTTTTCTCCATATAATGGACTTCAATGGGGTCCAAACGGTTCAAGGTCCAAAAGACAGTTTCAGTGCAAACTACAAACTGTTCAAAGGGCTTTAAACTATGAGTAAGGGTCTTATCAAGCGAAAATGAACTAATCTTTTTCTGAGTCATTTGGTTCATTCGACGAACGAAACAAACGAATTGACTCGGATAGAGATTTGTTCATTTTGATGAACGAGTTTGAACAGGAGAGTCACGAACGCGCATCACAGAACAGAGCAAGGCGAGCATTTGAGCTTATAAAACTTAAACTTTGTTATTTGTTTATTAAATGATCGATCGTTTCGCTTGATAAGACCCTTATTTATCGTCTGTAATCGTTTAAAGCCCTTTGAACAGTTTGTAGTTTGCACTGAAACTGTCTTTTGGACCTTGGACCGTTTGGACCCCATTGAAGTCCATTATATGGAGAAAAATCCTGGAATGTTTTCATCAAAAACCTTAATTTCTTTTCGACTGAAGAAAGAAAGACATGGACATCTTGGATGACACGGGGGTGAGTAAATTATCAGCAAATGTTTTTTAAAAGTGAACTACTCCTTTAATGAGAAAAATTAAGACTAAAAGTAAATTAAAAAAAATGAAATGAACACTATCCAACAGTCATCATGGTAAAATCACTATAATGCATGGCTTTTTGCTTTTATAAATCATCTATAAAAGCAATATGATAAAACATCAATGTTCAGAAGAATTCTTCTTTTTAGAGGAATTGTTTAGTCTAATTATATAAATTAAGAAAATGTAACTGACGTAATTATCAGAATAAGTGCAATTCCTCTAGCTAGTAATATTCTTATTAATATACAATGCACATCAGAACGAAGCCTTCTCTTATTTAGATTTGTTGATCGCTCTGTTTTCCCATTTCTCAACGTTTGAATATCACTATGTATCAAATGAATATTGAGACAATAATAATTCAGTGATGTAAACAGGGTTCAATTCTGCTGTAAAGCGGCTCTTGAAAGAAAATAGTGTCTGAAGTCAGTTCAGTGTTCGTCAGCAATAAAAATCATCAGATATGAAATGAGTTCAGCTCTGTAGAAAACCATGATGTCATCATCCAGTTCCCAGACAATATCGAGGAACTGTGCAAATACTAGTTTCTGCTAGTCTTATCTGATGTTTCTCATATATTTTTCTATAATCAGATGTGGTCTGGTATTGATATCTGAGAGAGAGGGAAGGGAATGTGTGCTCTTGAAACGGATGAGTCACACTGATGCGCATGGCCTGTTGCGCTTCCATCATTTACAGACACTTCAGTCGCGCTGAGAGACTCGCGTCGGCCTCGCTCGTCCGCGTGACGCCGGGACTCATCCGCGAGCACTGGAGAATATGGCGATGAAGGCCATGAAATGTCAGGACACACGTGGTGTGTTCACGCTGATGACACGTTTGCTGTTGTGCTAGTCAAGAGCTCTGTTTGTCAGGCATAAAAGCATTGAGCAGAAATGTGTGGGATGGTTTCGTGAATGCATTAAAGGTTTCGTTTTGTCATGATTTATTCATCTTTATGTCGTTCCAAACTCATGTGACTTTCTTTCTCTCGTAGAACACAAAAGGAGATATTCTGTGCAATGTACATGCTGCTCTTTTCCATGCGTTTGGCTACGTTAACTGAAACAATTATATATTCTGTATTTAAATGATTTAATAAAATAAATTAGAAAAAAAATATTATTAAATTATTTAAAAATTATTAAATTATTTTTTTTATCATCTCAATGATGTCTTAATTGAGAGATGTAAAGATATTTTTAAGGGCTGTCAAAGTTAACACGTTAACGCATGCAATTATTTATTTTTTTCAGTTTAAATGCGTTAATAATGATTTTTAATAATATTTTTTTTTAAATAATTGTCTTTGTTGCTTTTCTACAATAATTTGGAGATTAACTTTGAAAAAATTAGAGTATAAAAATATATTGAAAACTTCAATGTTTGGTGCGACTGATCGCGATTAATTACAGAAAAATGTTAATTTTTCTTTTTTTAATTAAAAAAAAAAATTTGTTTTAATTTTTTTTTTTTTAAATAGATTGATGGCACTAATTTTTAGATATTTCCCCATACCTGCATCAGCAAATTTTAAGCAAATGGGTTTAAGTATGCTTGTTACTTCATCAGTGTTTTTCCAGACCTCGAGACTTCAGCTTGTGGTTTGATGCATCAGCACAACTAAAAACAAACAGAGAGTGTGCTAAGTTAAGATGATATAACACGTGAATCTTTTGTGACTCTTTTATTATTTGTGCAACTCCCACACAGACCACGAGGACGTCCATGTTGAATCACCGCACCTGGTTAACTCGGACTGCGTATAGAAATCAGTGTGAAATCTGAGGAGCTTTCTGTGGCGCAGAATCTATGCCGGTGTTCATGACATGCTCAGGCACTGATAGATATACGTGTGTGTGTGTGTGTGCTGCTGGGATGTCCCTGCAGATGACAGGTTGTGTGAGAATAGGCGTTTTAATGAGAGTCTTTCTCGGGCTTAGGTGAGCGGGATCTAGTCTTTCTTGCGCATTAATCTCAGACACGTCAGAGCCGACTGTGGGATTATTGCTGCGAGTCCAATGCATGCATAATTACCAGCGGGAAGAACGGCTTTAAATGCATTTCAGGCATGTTCACATGATGTCATAATCTGCTCATTATACTGCTTCATTTATTACACTCAGTTATATATATATATATATATATATTAGGGCTTTCAAAGCGATTAATCGCGAATTAATTGCATCCAAAATAAAAGTTTGTGTTTACATAATATTTGTTGGTGCACTGTGTATAATTATTTTGTATATATATAAAAAACATACATGCATGTATATTTAAGAAAAAAATATTATTTATTTATAAAATATTTGTATTTATATATAATATAAATTACATATAAATCTAAATACAAAATATACATGAAAATATTTCTTAAATATATACAAGCATGTGTGTATTTATATATATAAAATAATTATACACAGTGCCTCCACATATATTATGTAAACACAAACTTTTATTTTGGATGCAATTAATCGTTTTGACAGCCCTAATATATATATATATATATATATATATACACGTATATATATATATATATATATATATATATATTAGAGCTGTCAAAATGATTAATTGAGATTAATCGCATCCAAAATAAAAGTTTGTGTATATATATATATATATGTATGTGTATACAGTGCGTGTATGTGTATATATATATATATATATATATATATATATATATATATATATATATATATATTTAAGCTGCAAGTGCATGCATGCAAGGACAAATGTTAAATAAAATAAATGTTAAGCCAAAATAATTTATTTTCCAGTATAAATTGAGATAAGAAAAAGAGACAATAAATATACATTTATGTTTTTCTATTAGTTTGTCTTTGGTTACTGCACACACATATTCATATTCACATATTTATTCCCTAAAGTGTCTTCTTGAAATAAATTGTTACAGGATTGTATTGTTTTTCTGCTTATTCATGCATTAAATGTGTGAAATTAAACAACTTTATATTGCAAACTGCACTGCAGACATGTATATTAGATAGATGTAAGATTTACACACTTATGTGTGCGTTTGTAACATTAACTAAACCAGCGTCAGGCCGTATTTCCCCATAAGTCTCTCTCACCTCATTATTTGTAATTGCCTTTTCCGCTACAGTGAAACTCACTTTGGGGAAGCAGTGATCTGGAAGAAGCTGATCCCTGCATCCCGTCTAATAAACTCACTTCTCACATCTGCAAATAACATCTCAGCAGAGGAAAGAGTCTGAAACACCCCAAAAAAATGAGGATGCACTGACCAGAAATTACTCTAAACGGCATTTTGCATGATTTCTTTTTCTGTTTAATTTGTTTACATTAGAAAAAAGTGTAAAAGCATTGTTCTTGCGTTGCAAATATGACCTGGACATTTAAAGGAGTAGTTCACTTTAAAAAAAATGTCATCCAAGATGTCCATGTCATTCTTTCTTCAGTCGAAAAGAAATTAAGGTTTTTGATGCATTTTTCTCCATATAATGGACTTCAATGGGAACCAAGCGGTTCAAGGTCCAAAAGACAGTTTCAGTGCAAACTACAAACTGTTCAAAGGGCTTTAAACGATTCCAGACGATGAATAAGGGTCTGATCAAGCGAAACGATCGCTCATTTAATAAATAAATAACAAAGTTTAAGTTTTATAAGCTCGAATGCTCAACCTGTGATGCGCGTTCGTGACTCTCCTGTTCGAACTCGTTCATCAAAATTAACAAATCTTTTCCCTAGTCAACTTGTTCATTTCGTTCGTTGAATGAACCAAATGACTCGAAAAATGATTCGTTCATTTTGATGAACAGGAGAGTCACGAACGCACATCACAGAACAGAGCAAGGCGAACATTTGAGCTTATAAATCTTAAACTTTGTTATTTATTTATTAAATGAGCGATCGTTTCGCTTGATAAGACCCTTATTCATCGTCTGGAATCGTTTAAAGCCCTTTGAACAGTTTGTAGTTTGCACTGAAACTGTCTTTTGGACCTTGAACCGTTTGGTTCCCATTGAAGTCCATTATATGGAGAAAAATCCTGGAATGTTTTCATCAAAAACCTTAATTTCTTTTCGACTGAAGAAAGAAAGACATGGACATCTTGGATGACGGGGGTGAGCAAATTATCAGCAAATGTTTTTTAAAGTGAACTACTCACAGGCTGCAGACTCACAGATCAGTTCTTGGTTCTGTGCAAGACTAAAGAATTAGTGTAATGTTTCAATTCCTTCCACTCAGAGGCCTTCATTTTAAAGCAGGAAGTGATGTCGCTGATCAGTGCTCACGGTTGTGTGGGTCATATTCCATAAGATGATGTGCGGGAAATGGAGATGCGTGAAATGGATCAGAACTCCGGAAGAGGGTTGACTCTTTTTCTACTTTCTCATCCACCTTTGCAACGCCAACCTTGTCGGTTCTGGTTGCAGGCGAGTTCACTTCACTTTGACCGCTAGAGAAAACTCATTGGTGGTGTTTGATGGCTGTAGGCGAGCAGCCACCCAGAACGCGCCACAGACACACGAGACACCTGGTGTTCACAGCTTCATCATGCGTTTTCCTGTTTCTGAGCAGGTTTTGAAGGTGCTTTTCAGTGTCTCAGTCTGTATGAGAGATCAGCCCGGCTCCATGAGACTTGCCCTTCAGCGACGCTAACTGACAATGCATTTTCAGGCTGACAGCCAGACGACCGGGGCATGACCATATCTCTGTTCCTTGTGACGTTCACTCTCTTTAGTGGTGACTGCACAGGGATAGTAGCCAGAAAGTTACCGATTCGAGTTCCTGAAGGTGCAAACCATCAGCCATTGTGGTCTTGAGCGAGACATAAAGACCTCATGAAGTCAACATATTAACCTTGTTTACTAGGGCTGTCAACTTTAGTCGTTTAGTCGACTAATTGGTTGATGCCGTCTTGGTAGACTGACATTCTTATTGGTCGACCAGTTGCATTTTTTTTTTACCAATAGAAGGAAATTTTCAATGATTTACTCCTTGATATTTATTCCTTTATAAGCAGTTATTTATTACTGTATTCTAAATATAATTAGCCTATATTTTATCCCCACTTTAAATGCTTTAATAATTTAGGCTATTTTTGTAACTTTTTTTTTTTGACTATTCTAAATATAATTAGCCTATATTTTATCCCCAACTTTAAATGCTTTAATAATTTAGGCTATTTTTGTAAAAAATTTTTTTGACTATTCTAAATATAATTAGCCTATATTTTATCCCCACTTTAAATGCTTTAATAATTTAGGCTATTTTTGTAACTTTTTTTGACTATTCTAAATATAATTAGCCTATATTTTATCCCCACTTTAAATGCTTTAATAATTTAGGCTATTTTTGTAACTTTTTTTTGACTATTCTAAATATAATTAGCCTATATTTTATCCCCAACTTTAAATGCTTTAATAATTTAGGCTATTTTTGTAACTTTTTTTGACTATTCTAAATATAATTAGCCTATATTTTATCCCCAACTTTAAATGCTTTAATAATTTAGGCTATTTTTGTAACTTTTTTTGACTATTCTAAATATAATTAGCCTATATTTTATCCCCACTTTAAATGCTTTAATAATTTAGGCTATTTTTTAACTTTTTTTTGAATATTCTAAATATAATTAGCCTATATTTTATCCCCAACTTTAAATGCTTTAATAATTTAGGCTATTTTTGTAACTTTTTTTGACTATTCTAAATATAATTAGCCTATATTTTATCCCCAACTTTAAATGCTTTAATAATTTAGGCTATTTTTGTAACTTTTTTTGACTATTCTAAATATAATTAGCCTATATTTTATCCCCACTTTAAATGCTTTAATAATTTAGGCTATTTTTTAACTTTTTTTTGAATATTCTAAATATAATTAGCCTATATTTTATCCCCAACTTTAAATGCTTTAATAATTTAGGCTATTTTTGTAACTTTTTTTTGACTATTCTAAATATAATTAGCCTATATTTTATCCCCACTTTAAATGCTTTAATAATTTAGGCTATTTTTGTAACTTTTTTTTTGACTAATCGTTGTGTGGGACAAGACTTTGGTCGACTTCTTTGGTTGACTACAGTCGTTATTGATATTTGTTCCCAGTTTTATTAAAAGCTTCGTTAGTGTATGTTTTTCTTCATCAGTCATCAATAAGCACTCGCTCCTCTTCTAAACTCCAAGTGGATCGTGAGTTGACGAAAAGCTAATAATTCATTCATTTATAAAAATGTTTTATTATTCAGAAATGTGTTTTGTTTTGTTTGTTTGTATTATCATATTTTTATTCATGTGTTTTTATTATTATTTATATAGTTTTTGGAGTTATGAATATGGAGTAGCCTTTGCTTATATGCTGTTAAATTATAAATAAATCAAAATAAATCATTTTAAAATAAAAACTATCAAAAATAAAATGAAAAATATATTTTATTACCTGATTATTGAAATATTAACTTAAAATCTCAGGGTTCAGCTGACAATCAAACTAAGTGCGGGAATCCCTGAATTGATATGATAGTGGTTAATGGTAATTTATTAAAGATTATGGAAAGAATTGAATAAAGAAGCATTGCGATTGGTTACGTAGACATGAACTGGAGAATGAACCTCAACCTCCATGTCTTGGTTTGGAAATACATTCATTCAATATTCAGTTTTTACTTTGCAACACATGATAACGCTAAAGAAGAAAGCTTGTTTGCAAATGTTGTATCATGTTGAAGTCTTTAGATAAGAGTTTAAGTCAGCTGAGATACATGATGTCCCGTTTGTGTGTATACAATGAGAGAAACTTGTTTTTATCAGTAAATATGTGCCGAGGCATCAAGCCGTCTGCAGTGTTCGGAGGGCCGCCCTCATCAGATGTAATGCGGCTCGCCGCTGAAAGAAAGGCCCATTGAGACTCAGATGCAAATGGGTGTTTGGGTGTTGGAGAACACAACTGAGGCTCAATTCTCCTTCTCCTCGGAAAATGGCCCCTGTGTTTGTCCCACCCACCAGCGCAGTCGGATTACTTTTGACTGCAAGCCCGGATAATCAAGGAAACCGGAGTCGAGGAGAGAAGCGGGTCCGCAGTTCAAGCTCGATCGGTCAAATAGTAGAGGATGACAAAGGGAATTTAAAGGAGTAGTTCACTTTTATAAAAACTTTTGCTGATAATTTACTCACCCCCGTGTCATCCGGGATGTCCATGTCTTTCTTTCTTCAGTTGAAAAGAAATTAAGGTTTTTGATGAAAACATTCCAGGATTTTTCTCCATATAATGGACTTCAATGGGAACCAAACGTCTCAAGGTCCAAATGAGAGTTTCAGTGCAAACTACAAACTGTTCGAAGGGCTTTAAACGATTCCAGACGATGAATAAGGGTCTTATCAAGCAAAACGAACGCTCGTTTAATAAATAAATAACAAAGTTTAAGTTTTATAAGCTCAAATGGTCACCTTGCTCTGTTCTGTGATGCACGTTCATGACTCCTGTTCAAAAATGAAATGAACGAATCTTTTCAAAATGAGTCAACTCATTCAGTTCGTTCATTGTAGGAACCAAATGACATGAAAAAGGATTTGTTCATTTTGATAAACGAACGTGCACCAAAGAACAGAGCAAGGTGACCATTTGAGCTTTTAAAATTTAAACTTTTAAAAGTTTAAATTTTAAAGATTTTTAAATAAAAAAATTTAAATTTATTAAATGAGTGATTGTTTCGGTTGATAAGACCCTTATTCATCGTCTGGAATCGTTTAAAGCCCTTTTAACAGTTTGTAGTTTGCACTGAAACTGTCATTTGGACCTTGAACCGTTTGGTCCCCATTGAAGTCCATTATATGGAGACAAATCCTGGAATGTTTTCATCAAAAACCTTAATTTCTTTTCGACTGAAGAAAGAGAGACATGGATATCTTGGATGACTTGGCGGGGGCTGAGTAAATAATCAGCGAAAGTTTTTTTTTAAAAGTGAACTACTCCTTTAACGTTCTCCGTCGTTTAGCGTTTGGACAGATGACAGTAAAAACTAGGAATTCATCTATTGTTCGGAGATTGTGGGATTTAATCTGCAGGGAAAATCTCAGTGTAAGTCTATTATTAGAGTCTGAAAACACTAATTCCTCCAGCCAACTTCCACTTGACCTCAGTTATACCCTAATTAGCAAGTTCACCCTAAACGCTCATTTCCTTGATAATGCGTTGCGTTCATATGGGCGAGAGATGGGAATTACTCGGCTTGAGTCTGGGGCACGGATATTAAATGGGTTAAGTGGTTTTAATCCTAATCTCTCCATGAAATGGATAACAGTGTTCCCAGTCCTCACTGGGATTGGGTTGAGGAGACTGTACAGAACATTTACTGTCAGTTGATGGGGTTGGTGCTGCGTCTCAGATGTTTCAGGTGCGCTCCTTCGTTTCTGAGCTTTGAAAGGGGCGAGAGCTTTTAGGGGTTCAAAGAAGTCATTCACAGTAAGTGGAGTTAATTTGTCTAAAAGCTTTCTGGTTACCTGATACCCTCCTGGTGCTCAACTGATTGAAAGGCTTTCCCTAATGCACTTAAACAGCTGTGGTGTGACGCTGCACATGTGAGGTGCTTATGTGGGCGAAACGGGTTCAAATCTGAATCAGGCGGTATCCTGATGCTCCTTTCCTCACTGTTATTTCCTGTTTATCTATCTATCTATCTATCTATCTATCTATCTATCTATCTATCTATCTATCTATCTATCTATCTATCTATCTATCTATCTATCTATCTATCCATCCATCCATCCATCCATCCATCCATCCATCCATCCATCCATCCATCCATCCATCCATCCATCCATCCATCCATCCATCCATCCATCCATCCATCCATCCATCCATTGTTTTTTTTGTTCCTTCGTTCATTCCTTCTATCTATATATCTTTCTGTCTTTCATCTATTGTTCTATTTATATTTATATCCATCACTCTATCATCCATCTATCCATCTGTTGTTCCATCTATCTATCATTCCATCCATCCATCATCTATCGTTCCATCCATCAATCTCTCTATCGTTCCTTCCATCCATCTATCAATCTTTCCATCCATCCATCTGTATATCATTCCATCCATCTATCTATCCAAGCCTATCATTCTATCCATCCATCCATCTATTGTTCCATCCATCTATCTATCATTCTATCCATCCATCCATCTATCTATATATCTATCGTTCCATCCACC
>CM075866.1:40543283-40735783 GCA_038021265.1 Cyprinella venusta | reverse complement strand
ATCTATCGTTCCATCATCTATCTGTCGTTCCATCCATCCATCTATCGTTCCATCCATCAATCTATCATTCCATCCATCCATCCATCCATCCATCCATCCATCCATCCATCCATCCATCCATCCATCCATCCATCCATCCATCCATCCATCCATCTATCTATCGTTCCATCCATCAATCTATCACTCCATCCATCCACCTACTGTATCTATCCATCTATCTATCATTCCATCCATCAATCTATCATTCTATCCATCCATCCACCTATCTATCCATCTATCTATCGTTCCATCCATTCACACTGACATCAGTTTGCAGCTGCAAAGTGAAGTGAATCAGGCATTTTCAGTGATACAGTCAATCAACGGTACGTCATTTCGCCAAACTGAATCAGTGTAAACAAAGCTTAATTTTTACAAAGATTGTGCTACACCTGGAATTCAATCCAGTTCATATTCATTTGTGATGCGATGTTTCTCTCCAGATGTGAAATACAGTAATTTACGCCACGTGATGCTCATCGCAATGACAAGCCGTCATGAACCTTGCGCCTCCTCTTTAAAGTGTCTTCTGCTTTTTATCTCCTTTAATGTCTTAGTTTATCTGATCTCGGATTTCTAAATCCGGTGCCTCCATTAATTGCAGTGATGCAGTATTGTGGAGCACGTGGAGGATCGGTCATTTGATACAGAGCTTCCATCAGCCCCATTCCTGCTGAGTTTCACGGTAAAAATAGACCATCCCTCCTTCATTATTGAATCAGCAGTCTCCTCTCAATCACAGCAAATCAAACCTCTCGTACATATTCCAGAACGATCCTTTGATGGTGGAAGTCTACTTCTTTCAGGTGTCTTTCACTTCTCCTCGCCATCCGTCACTTCAGAGAGTCCGTCTTTCGGCCCGCACTGATTGGCTTTGACACCTTTCAGCTTTTGGCCTGACGGCTGAGCAACACTGTTATTCCAGCAGGGGTATCGATAGCCATCGGCACCCTGATCCTATGGATTACAGCGCTGCATATTTGGGAATTTGAGGGTGTTAAGTGTCTAGACCTGTCTCCAACTTGGCCTATAATTGATTATGTGTTTCTAACGAAGGATATTAGCATCATTTACACTTGTGGTCCGAAGTTTAGAATAGTAAAATTTTTCCCCGCTAGCGTCATTTTCACCAAAGTGTTCATATTTTGTTGTATGAGTACATGCAATTTATCAAAGGAAAGAACAGACCCTCTGGTTTTGATTGTAGCTTCATGTCTTTATTTATCAACACTTGAAAGTTTCATAAAAAAGGAACATTTGGAGCAAAAAAAGCGGAGAAAATCACGTTTTTGTGCACTTACAGTCAGCGTTCAATAGGTTTGGTGAATGAAAACTAGAGCCAGACTGATAAAGGATTTTGAAGGCCGATACCGATACAAATATTTGTTGGTTTTAAAATCCGATATTCCGATATATCGGCCGATATTATTCTTTTTTCAGAAACGCACAACAAAACATTAACAGATTTCCCTAACATTAGTTATTTGTAGTTATTTAGGAGTTTTAACTAAAATAATATGATAATGCATTTTAAAAAGAAACTTGTTTCTATTGTCTCAACAGAACAGAGGAACATCAAAATATGTTAAAGTTCTGATAAATAAAATAATAATTAGTCCCTACATTGCCTTATAGTTATAAGCTACCTTAATTTTACAATGTCAGCTTGCTATCCCTTTACCTGCACTTTTTGACAACACTCATGACATGATTGAAGCGTGATTCGTCCGTTTTTATTTTATTTGTGAAATATTAATTTATCGGCCATTAGAACTGCCGATACCGATATTTTAGAAAATGCCTAATATCGGTATTTTGTATCGGTATTTTCCTAATATTTTGTGTGTGATCAATCACCCAAGGTCTCGCGTTAACAAAAGTCAGATATATTTCGGTTCTCGGCGCTGCGGTGAGCTGACTCAGCGGTGTTTAACTGTTTGGAGATCATGGAAATGACAGCCATGCTCCTTTTAGATCTAGTTTCGCCTTATTTATAGCACACTATCTCCATTGTAATCCGAGTAAGGAAGGATACTGTACCTGGACATCTTGCGCTTTTATCCTTGTTGTCATAAACCAACACAAGCAAGCAAGACCTCAGATAAGCTGAGCGAGCACATTCCTGCGAACGCTTCCCAAGCTGTTTTAAAGGGATTTGTGACCTCCCTGCAACAATGCAGAGCACACAATAGCTTATATAGGTCACTTCGCTACTTTAAACCGTTTCATACCCTTCCTTGATAAGGAAGCGTAAGTATTATGATTGAATAAATATTATGCAATTTGATCATAGTGAAATTAGAAAATTTTAAAAATTATTTTTTTAAAAATGAATTAATGTGGTTTGTACACATTTAGGTTTACATTTTTTTGCATATATGAAGCATTGCATCTGGTAGCAGTGAGCTAGTTTCAGTGTATGATCTGACAGTAGCATAATGCTTGGGTTTTTAGTGTGTACTTAGAAGTTAAAAGCAGAAACATTTAGCAATATCTCTAATTTAAAAGTTAAAGGTATTGCAAAATGGATAAGCTTGTGTACATGCACACGTGCTTTTTTCTACATTGTACTAGTTTTATTTTTTTGCATGTCATTTGTTTTTTTTTTTTAAAACATAAAGACATTAAACAGAATTAAAAAATGCAGAATTTAGAAATAATAATAATAATATGTACAGTTAAATTATATATTTCTTTAAAAAAACATTATCAGGAATATTAAAAACAGAAATAAAAACATTTTAAAATATAGAAGAATTTTTCAATTTTAAATTAAACTCAGACATTAAAAACAGAAATAAAAAATACAGAATTTAGAAATATGTGAAATTACATTATATATAATTAATACATTTTGATTAATACACCTGATACATTTTTTAATTCTGTATCAGCCTTTTCCACATTGTACTAGCTTTATTTTTTGCATGTCATTTGTTTTTAAAACAAACTAAAAATCAGAATTTAGAAATAATAATATGTACAGTAAAATTATATATGTCAAACATATTAAAAACAGAAAGAAAAACATTTTGAAATATAAAATCATTTTTAAATTAAACTCAGACATTAAAAACAGAAATAAAAAAATACAGAATTTAGAAATATGTGAAATTACATTATATATAATTAACCATATTTATAATAAAAAAATTACACATTTCTTTGTACTAGTGTACCAATTATTTTACTCAATCCTATCTACAGTATATTTTAGTTTCCTTCATCTTGCTTGTTTTGTGTGTGTGATGTGTGTGTGTGCTCAAGGTTAGCATGGAGATCTCGCAGCTGATGCTGTAGGACTCATGCAGGGCGATGAGCATCTGCAGAACAGGAGTGTGTGTGTGTGTGTGTGTGTGTGTCTGCAGTATGCTTCCGCTGCGCTTCTTTAACCCCTCCTCCACTGTTTCTCACACTCGTATGGGTTCGGCCTCCCGTGTCACTGGATATCCTGCAGTGGAGTTTAATGCAAACACACGCTGACCTTGTGAGAATATTCTTCTAACTTTGGCCTACTTAATTAATATTGCAGTGTGGAGCCGACATCTTCTCTGCATTGACGCTGCTTGTATTTCATGTAGAGTCATTTCTATACTGCTTTTAGCTCTTTTCACTTCTTCTTTTATTGCAGAGGCAAACTTTATTGATGTTATTTCTCATATTGTGAAATAATATTTTGGTCATCCAAAAGTGTAGTTCATGCTTTCAACTAAACTGATTTACTATTAATAAAACGAAACATTCACCATTCAAATATTGCTTGCAAACAGTTTTGTTTTGTTGATATACTCATTATAATATACTCATTATAATATATTATGCTTTTGTTTAAGCTTTCCCAAACTTTGCCCGCCGATAAAATAATTGCTGTAGTGGTTGTGGCAATAATTACTTTTGAATTATGAACTAGTTCATTTTTCGGAACCGTGAACTTAGTTCAAATCATTTTAAAATTTGTGAACTGAACTTTGAACTAGTTCATGTAGAAAGTGAACTCAAAATCATGAATATTGTTATTCTGGAGTCTCTATTGTCCTGTGCGTTGGGTTTCAGCACCAAGCCCAAGCCTATTCATTTACACACACAATGTAACACCAAATTTAGCATTTTAATCTACATTTCTTTTTTTTTTTTTTTGTTAACCTTTTACCATGTCTTGAGTATCGCAATAATATTGTATCGTGAGTTCAGTTTCAGCAAATGTTTCAATTGTAAAAAATGTTGTTTCATTTGTGATCTCTCCTGTCGTAGGGTCGGTGTACGAGAGAGAACTGTAAGTACCTTCACCCGCCAGCGCATCTGAAGACGCAGCTGGAAATCAACGGACGCAACAACCTCATCCAGCAGAAGACGGCGGCAGCGATGCTGGCCCAGCAGATGCAGTTCATGATCCCCGGCACCACCATGCAACCAGTGGTAGGAGACCGCACGTTTCGCACAGGGTTTCGCGGGCCATTAAATTGATTTTTTTGGAAATTAAGGCCTTAAATGGCATTAAAAAGCATTACATTTTAATCCTACAGGCAGATAGTTTTGAAGGATATTTTATATTATCGATTAGTTTCAATATAGCCTTCATAATTGAACTTTTTAATTTGCTGTCACAAAATATGTACGTTTGGTAATTGCAATTTTGGTATAGTTTCATCATTGCATCATTGTCAAACTGAATGGTTGCAATTCAGAATTTGGGACTTATCTATTTAAATATAAATGAAATATTGTATAATAATACAGTAAAAATAATATTTTTATTGTATAAAAATAATATTGTAATAATATTTTATTTATATATATTATATATAATATATTATATGTATTTATATAAATAAAAATATATTATATATATGCATATTTTATATATATATATATATATATATATATACAATAGTAATGGGTTAGTAATGGGCCATTTTTTTTTAAATGGCATCAAAAAGCATTAAATTTAATTTGAAGATACCTGGAGAAATACACGATAATATAATAATAATTGTATTTTTCACATTTCTTACAAATAAGTATTTTAAGCCTTAAAATAATGCATGAATGTTTAGCCAATCATTATTACAAATTCAGGTCTTTAGCAGCCCGGATCTATATCTAACACAGATTGAACTGCCGCAATAGTATAGAACTCTCCTGATGTTTTAATAACTATGACAAAAGTGTAAAATAATGCATATTTTGTCACATTTTGGAACTTGGATGGGTTAAAGTTTTGCTTAGTCAAATGATTTTTACCATCATCACTGTATAATGAAAAAAAAAAAAGAGCAATGATAATAGTGATGCTTGACTTTGCAAACAGCACTCTTGAGAAATATTAAACAGCAGTGTTTTGACATGCATTAAATTTGACATTTGTTTCTTTTTTAATACCTTTTAAGATTTTTATTCTAAGTGACATTAAAAACAGACATAAAAAATAGAAAATTGTAATTCAGTTATATTTAATTAAAAAAATCTGTAAAACGATATAATTTAAAAATATTTTTAAATTTAGCAGACATTAAAAACAAAATTGAAAAAATAATTTAAATATGCACAGTTTAATTATATCTAATTCTAAAAAAAAAAAAAACAATAATAATTGTCTTCACAGCCTACAATACATGCATTAAATTTGACATTTGTTTCTTTTTTAATACCTTTCAAGATTTTTAATCTAACTGACATTAAAAACAGACATAAAAAATAGAAAATTTTAATTTAGTTATATTTAATTTAAAAAAATTCTGTAAAACGATATAATTGAAAATATTTTTAAATTTATCAGACATTAAAAACAAAATTGAAAATATAATTTAAATATGTACAGTTTAATTATATCTAATTCTAAAAAAAAAACCCAAAAAAACAATAATAATTGTTGTCTTCACAGCCTACATTTCCTGTCAGCCAAGGTCTGGGCTCGAGCCCTGGACTGAGTTACGCGCCGTATCTGACTCCCATGAGCCACGGCATGGGTCTGGTCCCCACGGAGATGCTCTCCAGCACCCCTGTGATCGTCCCGGGCAGCCCACCGGTCAACGTGCCGAGCTCGTCCTCCACACAGAAACTCCTGCGCACCGACAAGCTCGAGGTAAAGCGGCACACAGACACATCGTGAGGCAGTCGTTTCATTCAGCTTGAGTTAGAGTCTCATTGCAATTATTGAAACCTAGACGAAAGTTATTATAAAACCTAAAGAATAGAAAAAGTAAGTCTAGTTCATGCTTTTAACTTAATTTTTACTATGTTAATAATTTACATAGCAATGAATGTAAGGGAGAATTCAGATAATGAATAAGACCAATTATATGTCAGTATGCAAATGAATACAAGAAAGCATAATTCAGTATGTAGATATTAGCATCATCACTGTCGGCTAAATTCTGAATGATGAACATTTGAGTGAAGTCGAGATCACCGTGTTGTACAATTAAATATTTACCATTAAAATACTGCTTGCAGAGAGGTTTGTTTTGTTAAAATGCATTTTTGGCCTCAAAAGGATGCAATTTTGTAGTTGCGGCATCTGCCACCAGGGACAAACTCTTAAAACTTAGTCGTCAAACCTTGAACCTTTGGGTTTAATGGGTAGAAAGTGAAATAAAATGTGCAAATAGATGTGAGAGAGAAAAGACAGCTCACAATTCAGTATAATGCCAGACATAAGAGAGAATTTATCCAATATTTTGAGGAATCGCAAGACAAAAATACAATCAAAATACATCATAAGATGTTTAGCGATATTTTAATATGCAAATATGTGTAAAAAACAAACAAAAAAAGATATTTTTTTTATAAAGAAATGATGAATTCAATATAAATAAATGATGAAAGAAGAAAAGACCCATTATAAATCAGAATGCAAATTGATGTAAGAGAGAAAAGGCCAATCATTCGGTACGCAATTACATGTAAAAAACAAACAAAAAAGACATACGAGAGAATTTATCTGATATTTTGAGGAATCGCAATACAAAAATACAATCAAAATACAACATAAGTTGTTTGGCAACATTTAAATATGCAAATATGTATTATATTTCAATAAAAAACAAACAAAAAATAGATTTTTTTATAAAGAAATGATGAATTCAATATAAAGAAATGATGAAAGAAAGAAGAGAACCATTATAAATCAGAATACAAATTGATGTAAGAGAGAAAAGGCCAATCATTCGGTACGCAATTACATGTAAAAAACTAAAAAAAGATCAATAATTCTGTGGCCGAGGGACGTGAGAACGGCTCGGCCCCGTCCTGCTCGCCACAAATTCAAAAAAGAGTAAAAGAAAAGACCAGTCACATGTCAGTATGTAGATTAATGCAGGCAAGCAGACCAGTCACAATTCAGTATGCAAATATTAGCATCATCACTGTCGGCTAAAACGTGGAGGTCACTGGGAGATTTTCAGACTTTAATGTGTAAGTTTATGAAGACTGAAGGCTTTTGTCTGTGTGTTAAAGATAGAGCTGAATTGATTGCAGAAAAGTGTGAGGAGGCCTTTCAATTCAGCTCTGCCTTGCAAGAAAATGATCAGTGTGGTTGAAACAATAACAATTGAAGGTTGTGTGTGTGTGTGTGTCATTAAATATGCGATCACTTAGCAACTGACTGATATCTGTGATAATGAGAGGCTCCGTTCCTCCGCGGCCCTCCCACACCGAGAGGCTGTCGCTGCTTTTGTTAACCCTCTGGGGTTGTTCGGCCCAAATGGACCTGAAGAATTTAAATAATTTTTTTTTAAATCACAGCTTCCTCGGAATGGTCCGAAATTTGGTGACTTTGTTGGTATTTGAACACCCAAAAAAATTGGGGACAGGATGTGAATAGTCTTAAGTGGGTGTAAAAAAAATAGTCACACTTGGGGTGTTCATGGAAAATGAATGGAAAATTGGCAAAAATGTGAAAATACTGAGTGTTTTTGTGCGTACAATCTACAAATCAGCCACAATCTTGAAAAAAAGCACACAACAGTGAAGGGGTGAATCTATAAAACATCAAGAGTGCAAAACAGACACATCCACACACACAAACACACCAAAAAATTCAGATGTTTTGCATTTTTAAAATGCTCAGTTTGTCCACCAGATGGCGTTCATCTCATTTCAAAAATTGCTTTTTTGAGGCCTAGGCTTGACTCCAAAATGAAATACAGCTTTAAAAAAAAAACATTTTTTTTAATATTTTTTCTATTATGTTCAATGGGGGGAAATTTTGTCATAATTATTGCATTAATACTAATTATTATAAATATAATATATTATATTTAAATTATATTATATTAATATATTATATTAATATATTATATTAATATAATATATTTATATTAATATATATTTTTTTTAATTTTCTCAAAACACCAAAAAAGAAAATAGAAAAATATTATAAAAAAAGAGTAAAAAAAAATCATGATATTTAAATATAAATCCCAGCCTTTGGGTCCATTTGGACCCGAACACCCTGAGTGTGACTCTGAAAAATACAGCTTTAAAAAAAAATGTAAATAATATTTTTTTTTCTATTATATTCAATGGGGGGAAATTTTGTCATAATTATTGCATTAATACTACTAATAATTTTTTTTTTTTTTTCAAATTTTCTCAAAACACCAAGAAAGAAAATAAAAAATATTATAAAAAAAAAGAGTTAAAAAAAATCATGATTTTTTAAAATATGAATCCCAGCCTTTGGGTCCATTTGGACCCGAACACCCCAAGTGTGACTCTGAAATGAAATACAGCTTTAAAAAAAAAAAAAAAAATTAAAAATATTTTTTTCTATTATGTTCAATGGGGGAAAATTTTGTCATAATTATTGCAATAATACTAATAATATTTTTTTTTTTATATTTTTGAAATTTTCTCAAAACACCAAAAAAGAAAAGAAAAAATATTATAAAAAACGAGTAAAAAAAATAAATCATGATTTTTTTTTTTTTTAATTTATTTATTTTTTTAAAAATATGAATCCCAGCCTTTGGGTCCATTTGGACCCGAACACCCCGAGTGTGACTCTGAAACAAACAACCCCAGAGGCTTAATATTCAGCTGTGTGTGTGTGTGTGTGTGTGTGTGTATTTGCCATACCTTTGCTCATACATGAAAGCTTTGTTTTGAAACTTCAATGACTCACGTCTCTGTTTGCATATTTGTTGTGTCCCCTGTTTGTTTCGTCTGCGTGTTTGTTTTGCGTCCGCGAACGGCAGGTGTGTCGCGAGTTTCAGCGAGGAAACTGCGCGCGCGGCGAGACCGACTGCCGCTTCGCCCATCCCAGCGACAGCCCCATGATCGACACGAGCGACAACACGGTCACCGTGTGCATGGACTACATCAAGAGCCGCTGCTCGCGCGAGAAGTGCAAGTACTTCCACCCTCCGGCGCACCTTCAGGCCAAGATCAAAGCAGCTCAACATCAGGCTAACCAGACCGCCGTCGCAGCGCAGGCCGCCGCTGCAGCCATGGTGAGCCAATCACAGCTTGCACAACTCACATGCATACAATTCAACGTTTAAAGAGTCATGTTAGACCAGCTGCATTGAATTTAATTGACCGGCAAGGCAGTGCGTAGAATTGTGAAACCTTTATGTGTACGATAAAATCGATTGTCAACACGTGTTGAGAGAGGCGCGCCGGCGGAGGTTGCGATTAGCATATCTGATGATGTTAGCACGTTAAATGTGGAGCACTGCTTTATTATTATATAGCCATGACCCGTCTCCAGAATCTGGGCGGGTTGCGTGCCAAATCTGTGTCGACTCCCTTATCTCGTCCCTGGAGGAGTTTAGTCCCACTAAACAGTGCGAGTAAAGAGAGCGAGATAAAAATCACTCCCCCTTCTTATCCATCTTGTACTTTACTGATGCGATCATTATTAGGAATAGGATATTGATATAATAAGTGCGATGGCTTAAAAGCTTTTTTGCTCACACCCTTGACTACACAAGGTCACGGGGCGGCTCACTTCCCCATCTCTCTGCCCAATGGGAGGCCTACTCGACTCAAATCAGTCAAGATTAAATTAAGGAGATGGATAGCATCTTCATGCCAAGCTGACGTGAATGCACAGGTTCATCTACTATCCGAGCGAAACTGTATTTGGTCACATGCCAGGCTGCTCTCGCTTGTCTACGTGTCTACACTGCAACTTCGTGCACCGTTATAGTGCATTTTGCACTTTGATTATAATATTTATGCACTTGAATGTGCAGTTAATTTATGTTCACTTTGAAATTAATTTTTTTTAGCTTGTTTTAGGGCATCTGAGATGTAGGTGTCTTTGTTTCCGCGGTATTTTCAATTTTGATATTTTTAGGTCAAACCGTTCGTCTGTCAGTCATATAGTGGAGGTCTATGGTCACCACCTCAAAGAGCATGCACAGAGAAGTCCAAATTAAACAAGATTTAATGACTCGTAAATGTAAGTACACATTGATGGCCTAAGACATGAAACGAGCGGTTTGTGTGAGAAAATGAACAGTATTTATATAGTTTTGACGTCTTGTAGCCACAAAGCGCCCGCGCCCTCAGATCACTTGGACGTATAAAACGATATAAAAACTGTTAATTTTCTCACACAAACCGCTCGTTTCGTGTCTTAGGCCATCAATGTGTACTTACATTCACGAGTCATTGAATCATGTTTAATTTGGACTTCTCTGTGCATGCTCTTTGAGGTGGTGACCATAGACCTCCATTATATGACTGACGCAAACAATTTGACCTGAAAATATCAAAATTGAAACTTCTGTGGAAACAAAGACACCTCCATCTTGGATGCCCTTTAGGCAAGCTAAAACATACCAAAAATGAATTTCAAAGTGAACTATCCCTTTAATCTATATGGCTTCGATTATAATGTTTGTTGCATCCCAATCTCAGCATGCATGCAATATTGTTGCATGGCTTTGCTGCAGCCTAGGCAGTTTTGTTGATTTCTGATTGGAGCAATCGACACTACAAGCAAGCCATGCAGCAAAACTAAACCAATGAAAACACATGCACTGATGCAGTATTGCACATTTGCAGTGTAGACGGCTTTTTTGCTGTTTATGGGAGCAACTGAGAGGTTTCTACGTTGCAAGTCAGCAAAACAAATCTAGATGTCTCCTGTTATAATCAGCAAAACCGTATTGAGAGTGGTGTGATGCAATATAACTGGATATTGCATGCTTGTAGACTAGCTTTGTTGTTTACAATGGGATTGAATTTGTTTTGCTTTTGGGGAATGCGTTGCAACAAAACTAGATCACTTGCAAGACATTTGCAAGCAGGTATAGATAGCTTTATTGTTTATAATACAAGTAATACAATTTTGCATTGCTTTATTGCATTTCTCAAGCCGACATAAAGTGTGTCTTGAACCTTTTTATCTGGTTTTATTTATACTCCAACAAGTAAAGCAGCATAAGAAAATGCGATGCATGCAGTGTAGACAGCGTCGTTGATTTATAATGAATGCATGCACTTTTTTTCTACAATGCAATGCATTTACTGTATACTAGGGCTGTCAAACGATTAATCGCGATCAATCGCATCCAAAATAAAAGTTTGTGTTTACATAATATATGTGGGCTTAGTGTGTATAATGATTTTGTATATATAAATAGACACACATGCATGTATATATTTAAGAAAAATGTTTTCTTAATATATCAAATATTTATATTTATACATAATATTAATTATGTATAAATATATAATATTAATTATGTATACATATTAGGGCTGTTAAAACGATTAATCGCGATTAATCGCATCCAAAATAAAAGTTTGTGTTTACATAATATATGCGTGTGCACTGTGTATAATTATTTTAGATATATAAATACACACACATGCTTGTATATATTTAAGAAATATTTTCATGTATATTCTGTATATAGATTTATATATCATTTATATTAGATATAAATACAAAGATTTTATATATAAATAATATTTTTTTCTTTAATATACAAGCATGTGTGTTTTTATATATATACAAAATAATTATACACAGTGGCCCCACAAATATTATGTAAACAAAAACTTTTATTTTGGATGCGATTAATCGCGATTAATCGTTTTGACAGCCCTAATAAATATATATATAAAGTATATACTTTCAGATTTTTCTTAAATATGTACATGCATGTGTGTGTGTATTTTTATATACAAAATAATTATACACACTACGCCCACATATATTGTGTAAACACAAACTTTTATTTTGGATGCGATTATTCGTTTGACAGCCCTAATAAATATGTATAAAGTATATACATGCATGTGTGTGTATTTATATATACAAAATAATTATACACACTACGCCCACATATATTATGTAAACACAAACTTTTATTTTGAATGCGATTAATCGCGATTAATCGTTTGACAGCCCTGATTTATACGTTACAAATTGACATTGCAATGCTGCGTGAGCTTGTCGTTTATAATTGGATCGATGCACTGATTATAACGGCGAGGATCTAGTTTGGTCGCGTCACCCGCTTGCAGTGTAGACACGGTGTTTGGCAGCAAGCTTTCGCGCTTCCGCTACCACGCTGGTGTGGTTTTTGCTGTCATGACACTCACATGCTTGGCCTCATTCGTTTTGCTGTTTACTCCATTTTCGCTTTTGCTTTTGCCCTGTACTTTTTTTTTGTTTTCCCACTGTGGCGTCTGGGTCATGAGGTGACGCGAGGACAGTATCAGCTCACCAGCCATAACAATAAAACAAGAGTGAAAATAAGACAAACCGCCTGGCTTTAGCTTCAGTTTAAACGCTGCTTGCATTGAGGTGCACTGGCCTTTCCCCGATTCAGATTTGCTTCTAGGGTTTAAACTGAAGCAATCGATCCCTGCATCCGCGACCCCAATGCCAAAGAGTTTAAAAGTGAGAGACGGTTCATTTTCTTGTCTTTTATTTTCTCTTTGTTTTGTTTTTCTCCAGTGGAAGGTTATGTAATCCTCTATGATAAATCCCTGTGGGTGGCATATTTATTTTAATGGTTCTCCATGTTGGCGGAGGGGAGCAAAACATGAAACTCTTGGTTGCAAGAATGCCTTCAGCATGCACGAATAAAGTGCATGTTTATTAAAAGCACACTGCTCCTAAACCTACTGATCCGAACACCTAGACGGCACTAGACGTGACGCTGAGGCTTGTGCATTGCTGTTCTGCTTTCTAAGAAATTCATGCAGCAAGTATCCTTCAGGGAGAATTTAATCCCAGAATGCATGCGGCAAGCTCAGTGAACAGTTAGATTTCAATGCAGGAAGTAGCACTAAAACCGTTCAATTTGCTGCTGTATATTTTTATGCTTAGAGTGTTAGTCTAGCAACATGCAAAAGTCAGACTTTAGTTGCGACGTGCATGAAAAGCGTTATCTGCAGATAAGTCACTTATGCTCGAGAAGGTCGCGGCCTATGTAGTAGTTCACTTTTAAAAAAAACTTTTGCTGATAATTTACTCACCCCCGTGTCATTCAAGATGTCCACGTCTTTCTTTCTTCAGTCGAAAAGAAATTAAGGTTTTTGATGAAAACATTCCAGGATTTTTCTCCATATAATGGACTTCAATGGGGTCCAAACGGTTCAAGGTCCAAAGTGTTTCAGTGCAAACTATAAACTATTTAAGGGCTTTAAACGATTCCAGACGATGAATAAGGGTCTTATCAAGGAAAAATATTCGTTCATTTTGATGATCGAGTTCGAATAGGAGAGTCTTTTTTTTTTTTCCAACTTTTACAAAAGCTTATAATGACATTTAAATTTCATTAAATTTAAATTTCATTTCAAAACATTAAATTTTCAAAACTATTTTTTCCAAAATTTGAGATGTTTTTATGCTTTTCTTATTTCTAGTAGTTGAAATCAAAGAGCCATGGAAAATTAACATCTTTACAAAAAAAAATTAAAAGAGGGTTTTATAGACATTACTTTGGCTTTATGAATATGAAATTTCCCAAGAAGAATTATTAACTTTAAAGTGTTATCAATTATGTCTGAGCCAGTATTACAATCTAAGAAGACGATCATTGCCTCATCTATTCTGATTATTTTGTAGAATGTATCAAAAAACATCATAGAAACTTGCTTCCAGAAGTCTTCAGAATATTTACAATTACAAAATAAATGTAATATAGTTTCACAGCCAAGATTTCGAACAGGAGAGTCACCAACGCTCATCACAAAACAGAGCAAGGCGAGCATTTGAGCTCATAAAACTTAAACTTTGTTATTTATTTATTAAATGAGTGATCGATTCGCTTGATAAGACCCTTATTCATCGTCTGGAATCATTTAAAGCCCTTTGAACAGTTTTTAGTTTGCACTGAAACTCTCATTTGAAGTGTTTGGTCCCCATTGAAGTCCATTATATGGAGAAAAATCCTGGAATGTTTTCATCAAAAACCTTAATTTCCTTTCGACTGAAGAAAGAAAGACATGGACATCTTGGATGACACGAGGGTGAGTAAATCACCAACAAACGTTTTTTAAAAAGTGAACTACTCCTTTAATAAAATGTTCCTCTTCTTTTTCCCTCGTACAACCCGTTTGCTGTAATCTGTGACTATATTATAAGGAAGAAAAGATGCATTTTTTTCTTTTCCACATCCTTTTGTCTTTCTTTCATGTGGATATTTCTGATTTGAAGCATTTTTGCATGGCCCTCCGCGTCATCTCATTTCAAGCCTCCTGTTTTCTTCACTAAACAGTTTTGCTGCCCGTCATTCCATCGAGCCACATCTTTACTTCTTACCAGTACTTTTGCATGGCATTTTATTAGATCTGTGAACCAGGGTTAGTTTGACACATTTGACGCCACAATATAACCCATAACCAGCGAGATAAATTGGATATAAGAATAAACAGAGCTCCACATTTTGTGCTCAAGTTGTTTTGACCTTTACGCTTTATAAGTGCAGAGTCATTTTAATTCCTCAGTTGGCACGAAATTGCAACATATTGTGACAGAAATGAATGTCAAGGAAGGCATTTGCCTCGTTTACCGAGTGTCCTTTGATTTCCCTTTTGCTAAGTGGTGGTAAATGTCATCAGAGCGCATGTTAAAATCGCCATCGGATTCCCGTTGGCAGAACCATGATGCGGTTTGTCTTAATTAGCAATCACGCAAGCGTTCAATAGATGGCAAAGTTAATAGACTAATCTGACCAAAGCAAGAAATGCGGCCTACCTGACATTCTGCCGCCGTTTGATTTTAATCCCTTCGATAGCGGATGTATATCGGATGCGGTCGGTGTGTTTGATGCAGTGTTTGTTCTCCTAAAGATGATTCGAGAGCTTTCATAGCACTAATATCTCCAATCCCATTTGACTCTGAATGGTAAATGGTGAGAGTCTTGATTTCTGCCGCTTTTAACACACCAGGTACTGTAGACGCTTTTTGCTTTGGTACTAATCGAGAACGTAGCGAGATGTTTCTTTGAGACGAGTTTTGTTGGTTTATGTGCATGCCTATTGTTTTGTATGTGGTATACTGCATTCAGATTATTTTTGTTTTTGTTTTTTTTCCTTCTCACCTATCCACAATGCAATGCTGTCCCCATGATGCACCTCTGCTTGCTGTTACCTGTATGTTAATACGCTTGAATCCCATTGGCCCACTGCCATCATGTGCTCGCTGCCTGCTATTAAAAGACTCAGTCGACTGCCAAAGCAATGAAGCGACCCCTCGAGGCATCTGTAGATCTGGTACTATGACCTTTCACCTTTTGCTTTGCATGTAGCTTTTTAATGTACTGTTGTAGCAACTCACAGACTTTTTTAATTTGGCTTCTTCTTGTTTTGATAGACAAAAGTAAAAAAGTCACCAAGTACATTGATATCAATTTAGAAATTACTTGTAAACGATGCAGCTTCGAGTCAACAGTGTGCATTGATGTTTGTGTAAGCGGACGCGTGCACGCCACTCACGCATGTCTTCTCCACGCTCAGGCGTTCCCCCACGGAGTCCTGCAGCCCCTACCAAAGAGACCAGCACTAGAAAAGAGTAACGGGGCCAGTACTCTCTTCAACCCCAGTGTCTTGCACTACCAACAGGCTTTGGCCAACGCACAGCTTCAGCAGCCCACCGCTTTCTTTCCCACAGGTAAGAACACACCTGCTCACATACAAACCCACACACACACACACACACACTGCTTCGTATTAATCAGCCCCTTTCTCTCTCGCCTGCGATCCCGGAGTAACGAGGCCTTTAAACACGCGTTTGTCCCTTTTGCATGCAGTGAGTGCACGAAATACTAATGCCGTTTGATTATCACTCGCGTTAATGGACGTTTGGGGTTCTTTGATGGAAAAAAGCATCGATTAAATTAGAAAAAAGTGCTTGATCGGCACACGTTTACGCTTTCAGATTATATATCTGACTCCCAGCAGTATGGGACAACATGTAATGCCGATATATATACATAAAAAATTAATTTGGATCACAATTAAGATATGCACACAGTTACAGTAACAGATGACATAAAATACTATACTAGTATAATATTATATAATATACAGGCTGATATATATCACTCAAAATTGTAAAAAATATATATATTTTTATATTGGGTATAATATTTACTGCTATTTGAAAACAAGAGATATTTGTCATTTATTTAAAGAAACATGTCCATCATTGTGAAATTGCTGAAATGACAAAAATTATAAATGTTATAAAAATTATATATATATAAATTAGGGCTGTCAAACGATTAATCGCGTTCAAAATAAAAGTTTATGTTTACGTAATATATCTGTGTATATATATAAATGCACACACATGCATGTATATTTAAGAAAAAAATATTATTTTATATATAAAATATTTATATTTATATATAATATAAATTATATATAAATCTATATACATGAAAATATTTCTTAAATATATACGAGCATGTGTGTGTATTTATATATATATATTTATATATAATTATACACAGTGCACACACATGTATTATGTAAAAATAAACTTTTATTTTGGATGCGATTAATCGTTTGACAGCCCTAATATAAATGTCAAAATTGACAAAATACATCAAATTAAACCTGATTATTAAAAAAAAAAAGGTGCCGACTGTCTTCAAATGGCTGAATATTGTTTGATTAATTTTCCTGGCCAATATATTGCCTGGTGAAACATTTTGATATTTAATATTATATTTTACACAATATTTTTAGACAATAAGATTAGCATTTCTGAATTTTTTATTATTATTATTATTACAATTAATTTAAACGTTTATACATTATTTATAATTCTTTTAAAACAAAATCATTTAAATTATTATAGTTTAATTATTTGCATTGCATTTAATATTTTATTACCTATATTATATACATTTATGCATTTGTCAGACGCTTTTATCCAAAGCGACACATTTACATTTTCATCAGTTCTTGCTTTCCCTGGGCATCAAACTCGTTGCAAAAACAGTTTGAGCTTCAGGAAAGCTTTATTTATAACCGTTATTGTCTGTATTCACCTTTTCAACTGATAATAATAATTAGTTTTATTATATTATTCTGTGTAATCAACTGAAAAGATGGTTTTGGCTGATATATATATATAAAGAACCGCAGTATAGTCCACCTACTGTGTTTTTTTACCTGTAGGCGTATCTACCGCAGTATTTTTATGCCCATAAACACAGGAAAAACTCGAGTCCTGCAGTCTAATCCCTCGTAGGTGTATTTTGTCATCACACACCCACGTGGTGGTTGTGTTTTCTTTAGCTGTCCTCCTGTGCCCCCGTTCCTCCCTCTTCTCCAGCGCTGGGCCTTTTGTAACAGCAGTGCGTCTATTTTAACCGTAGGAGTGGCTGTTCCTTCACCGCATGACTCTCTCGTGTGTGTGTGTGTGTGTGTGGCTGATTTTAGCCGTCTTCCTCCTCTGCCCTGTTGCCCTCTTCCTCCTCTCCCACACTGCGCTCTAATTTCACAACGCTAAGCTCCCGTCCTCTCATTGCGGCCCATCTGACTCTATTGATCCAGTTTATCTTCCTGGAATTCTCCGAGGTTTTTACCGGAATGACGACAGCGATCTATAATGACAAGCTTAATTGGATTTGTATGGCATGCTGAATACTGAATCTCTGGCTCTGTCTAATATGTTTTTCTTCCCTATTAACCTCTCTCCACTCTTCACTGCATGGTCACAGGGTCAGTTCTGTGCATGGCTCCTGCTAGCAGCATTGGTAGGTTCCTCCTCTCTCTGTCTGTCTGTCTGTCTGTCTGTCCGTCTCCCACCTCACGTAGATCTAGTCGCTCTTACAGGTGATTTGAAGCTCGATTGACCCCGTGACCGTAACGTCACACATCATTCTAGATCTGTGTTACTCTGCTTCAGTTCACCTGCAAGAGCGCTCTGTGTGTTTGTGTGTTTGAATATTCACGTTTCTCTCTTTGGGGTTTTTCAATTCATTAATTATTTACATTAATACAGTAATTCTGTGTGTTTTATTCAATATACTGGAAATTATTTTAAATTATTATCTGAATTCTATATATTTTATTATTATTATTCAGTTTCTTGTGTCTTTTTTTTAAATTACAAATTTTTATAGGGACATTTTTAGGATTTGAAATTTGTTTTATTTTTTTATAAAATGTATAAATATTATACATTTATATTATATATTATATTTTTTTTATTCTTTATATTTGTATGTATTTTACATTATTATTAGGGCTGGGAAACGATTAATCACGATTAATCGCATCCAAAATAAAAGTTTGTGTTTACATAATATATGTGTGTAGTGTGTATAATTATTTTGTATATATAAATACACACACATGCATGTAAACATTTAAGAAATATTTGCGTGTATATACTTTATACAAAAGTAATATTATACATAAATATAAATATTTGATATATTAATAACGCATTTTTCTTAAATATATACATGCATATGTGTGTATTTATATATACAAAATAATTATACACACTACACACACGTATTATGTAAACACAAACTTTTATTTTGGTTGCGATTAATCGCGATTAATCGTTTCCCAGCCCTAATATATATATAAAATTTATATTATATATAAATATAAATATTTTATATATAAATAATATATTTTTCTTAAATATACATGCATGTGTGTGTATTTATATATTTATATAAAATAATTATACACAGTGCACCCACATATATTACGTAAATCAAACTTTTATTTTGAATGCGATTAATCGTTTGACAGCCCTAATTATTATTATTTTAAATCCGTATCATTATTTTACATGTTATATATTTACAATTATAATTAATTTCACATTTTCTCACGGTGGCTATTATTTGTATCACTATTATTTTAATTCGTTTAAACAGTATTTGTGTGAAAGCGCCAGATCCAAGCGAACAGGCTCTTAATAACTAGTGTATTGTGGAACGTTGATCAGTTTCCTAGAGAAATAGCCCACTTTCGGCCGAAAGTCTCGTCCGATGTGCGCGAGACCGGTTAACAGCGCATGCCCAACTAACCACCCATGCCAAACAACTGATTATGGTGATAAATGTCCTTGAGGTGATTGTAATCAGCCTTTTTCCTCTTGTTTTTGTTTTATTTTTTCCCATGCTTCTCTCGCTTTGCATCGTGATTGCATGCCATCTGCTGGTTTAACCTAACGATGGCTCGCTGCTCTGTAATATACACCATTGCTAAACCAAAAAAAAAAAAAACGACAAAAAAAAAACCCTACCAAACACCTGTTGCATCGGTTTCCATAATGCTCCACCTACCTGTTCATTGCTTCCATGGTTCCCTTCCTGAAAAAGTACCCATGATGTACAGTGCTACGCCTGCTACTGTCTCTGCAGCAACAACTCCTGCCACAAGTGTCCCCTACGCAACAACAGCACCAGCCAATCAGGTTTGCTCCTTTTAAAAGCTTTCTTTCATAAATCCCTGAGCTCTGAATAAGCACTTCGCAATGCTCCAATCCATTGGCCAAACCCAAAAGCATTCATTCGGACGGATCGGTGCTTATTCAGAGCTCGCACATTGGCAAATAGTAGTTGTGTTGTGTTGCATTATTTTCTTGTTTCGTTCTGCATGTCCTTGCTTTATTTTGATGTCGAGATGTCCTTCCTCATCCACACAGACACTAAACACACACACACACACAGTCATGTGCTCAGAAGGTGAGGTTTGCAGAACCAGGGCGACGTTGCGACGAGGCGCTAAAAATGGTTCTCTAGGAGGAGGGAGTGTGTGTGACGTTCACCAACCGGCAATTACGGCGTCCGAATGACAATAGCCCTAGACTTGCTCATGAACTCCATGTAATGTGCTTTCACGTTTTATCAGATCCCATCATGCATTCCCCGGACCGCTCCCGTTCTTTGGTATTGTTCACTCGGGGGTCACGTAAGGAGACTTTGAGGGCTTTCCCACTTCCGTCGTTCTTAAGTGAAGCCTTCCTGTCAGCGAGTGGCTTTTCCTGTTGTTGAGTATTCTCAGGAACTGGACGTTTGTAGTCTCATCACGTGAAATTGGAGCTGTTTCCTGAGGGTCTCTTGCCAGACGGTTCGAGGCTCTTTAGCGCCACCTGGCAGGAGAATTAAGTACTGCACCTCGCGTCTCACCAGCCTCCAATCACGTTGATTAATCGATGTTTTAATCGTGCAATATCTACCATAACCGATTGGGATTCAGCGTAAAGCAACAAATCTTGACACTGAACATGAACATTTTGTGTGAAATTTTCACATTTAAACACATTCTTTATTAATAATGACAATATAAATATTTTTCAATATTTTTAATTTGTATAATGATAAATTATTTAAAATAAAGTGATAATAAATGCTATTAAACGTTAATATTATTACAATAAATATTTAAGTGTTTGTGGTAGTGATTGAAACATTATTCAATTTAAAATATTATTTAATTAATAATAATAATTTTAAATAAATTAATTGAAATACTATTCAATTTAAAATATGATTTAATTAATAATGTTATTAATAATAATAATTTTAAATAAATTAATAATTAACATTGTTTTAAATGTATAACTCTTATTACAAAGATATAATTATTTATTTGTTTTAGAATACATTATTTTAAAATTTCCAGTTACTACCACAAACATTTAAATATTTATTGTAATAATATTAATGTTTAATAGCATTTATTATCACTATTATTTTTATTTGGTGATATTTTCACATTTAAACACATTCTTTATTAATTATGACAATAAAAATATTTTTCAATATTTTTAATTTATGTAATGATAAATTATTTAAAATAAAAATAACAGTGATAATAAATGCTATTAAATGTTAATATTATTACAATAAATATTGAAATGTTTGTGGTAGTAATTGGAAATTTAAAAATAATGTATTCTAAAACAATTAAATATTTATAGTAATAGTTCTAAATTTAAAACAATGTTAATTGTTAATTTATTTGAAATTATTATGATTAATTAAATAATATTTTAAATATCAAAACCACTGAAAAATAAATGTGAAAATTATTTAATAACATATATTAATAACAAAAACAATAATAAGGATGTTTATAATAATAATATTTTATACATGTTCATATTAGTCATTTTATTATACGTTGTTATTTGTTAATCATCTTGGCTTATTTCCATGTCAAAGTGAATTTTCAACAATTTCAAAAATGTGAGAAAAAATTGATTTGACGGTGAAACCACTGATTTGTTCACTGTAAGGCCAGAGATATAAATTAAGAAAATGAGACATTTTGAAATGTCCAAGAACGACACATTGATATTCACGTTATACTTTTATACGGATGCTTCTCTGATGTTTGCTCTCAGTCGTGCTTTTACACAGGTTTCAGAGCTGAAGGAGGAACACAGAGGCCTTTTCTCTGGTGTTTGTTTGCGTCAGTCTCCGAGCCAGACAGACAGAACCAGCAGCGTCCGCTGAGTCATCGCCGCGAGCGCTAATCTCACACATGAGTTTAATTATGCAGCGAGAGAGGCGTAAACAAACGCTTGACTGCTGCACAGACGCAGCTTTGAGGTGACGACTTTAGCTGGGAGCGGATGAACGCCGCTCACGTTATTATCTACTGAACCGAGGCTGTGTTCGGAATGGCACACTAACTCACTGCTTACTGCCCAGTGCACACCGCCCACTAGTTTTTCAGAGTAGTGTGTGAAATAGTATGCAATATGCATTCAGAGTAGTAGTCACATGACAAACATTGAAAAAAAATAGCTTACTTTGGTAACATGTACATTAACTAAATCAAATTAAAAATAACATCATCATGTTTGAATCAATTTGACTATATTAGGTAAGGGTTTCTGTATTATACATACAGTAAAATAACTTTTCCAAAACATCACACATCAAAGATTTATGATAGGTTATGCTCTACATATTACATGAATATATATTAAGTCAGCATAAAAAAACGTTATTGATATGTTAATAGATTTAGAACAACTTTATTGGCCGAGTATTTGAATCACACTCTAAAAAATGCTGGGTTGTTTTAAAGGAGTAGTTCACTTAAAAAAAAAAAAAAAAAAAAAAACTTTTGCTGATATTTTACTCACCCCCGTGTCATCCGAGATGTCCATGTCTTTCTTTCTTCAGTCGAAAAGAAATTAAGGTTTTTGATGAAAACATTCCAGGATTTTTCTCCATATAATGGACTTCAATGGGAACCAAACGGTTCAATGTTCAAAAGAGAGTTTCAGTGCAAACTACAAACTGTTCAAAGGGCTTTAAACGATTCCAGACGATGAATAAGGGTCTTATCAAGCGAAACGATCGCTCATTTTTTAAGAAAATAACAAAGTTTAAGTTTTATAAGCTCAAATGCTCGCCTTGCTCTGTTCTGTGATTAGCGTTCGTGACTCTCCTGTTCAAAATGAACGAATCTTTTTTCGAGTCATGACTCAAGGGTCCGAGATAAGACCCTTATTCATCGTCTGGTGTCGTTTAAAGCCCTTTGAACAGTTTGCAATGAAACTCTCATTTGGACCTTGAACCGTTTGGTTCCCAATGAAGTCCATTATATTAAATTATCAGCAAAAGTTTTTACTACTACTCCTTTAAGCCAACTTTGGGTCAAATATGGACAAACCTAGCCATTGGCTTACATTTTTTAATTACATTTTTAACCCAACGTTTGGGTTTGTCCATATTTGACCCAAAGTTGGGTTAAAACAACCCAGCATTTTTAAAGTGTGCAAAGTGTGCAAGTGTGCATAGTTTCGATTCAAACATCCACTCGATCTTATTCCTAATTGACACGGATTTGTCTGTGTATTAAACCTTTGACAAAATCACACCGGAACAATTAAATCTGTCATATATAAAACCACTTCAGTCATATGATCACAGAAGTACTGGGGTCATAGGTCATAGTTCAGATATAAACACTGACGTCTACGGAAGCGATCAAAATAGAGCAAGTCACATGACACTTCAAATTGGGATTGAATCATTCAGAAAACATTGATTCATCTAGATGTGAAACAAGTGTTTATGAGTGAGTCGATGAACCTGATTTTTTAAATTATTGATTCAGATGAAATAAACATTTTAAATAGACTTTTATCTGAACCTCTATTAAATGACATGTTAATTTGTTTAGTTGCATGATCTCTCTTTGAAAAAAATCCTGATTCTCAATTTAATCATTTTTACCGTGCATTATAATAGTTGCAGATTATTAAAAATTAAATTTAAAAAAATTAAAATAAATTAAAAAAATTAAATTAAAAAAATATATATTTTAAATAAATATTTAAATTAAATAATTTATTAAATAACAGTGGACTTAATTACGGTTCTACACAAGAGAGGAAAGTCGGATGGTATTTAAAAGCTACTTTGAAATAATATATGTTTTTTTTTTTGGCTGTTTCATATGACGGACTGCATTATAATAGTTGCAGATTATTAAAAATTAAATAAAAAAAAAATTAAAATAAATTAAAAAAATTAAATAAATAAAAAAAATTAAATATTTTAAATAAGTATTTAAATTAAATAATTTATTAAATAACAGTGGACTTAATTACGGTTCTACACAAGAGAGGAAAGTCGGATGGTATTTAAAAGCTATTTTGAAATAATATATAGTTTTATTTGGCTGCTTCATCTGACGGACTGCATCGTAATTATAATCTGAAGTTTTAGATAAACCGTGAAGCGCACAAACAGATCGTTGAGGGAATTTATCATTATAATGACACTATTTTCTTTTTCAAGCTCTGTTGCAACATTGATCTCTGTTTGCATCGCTGAATCATCATATTCCTGCTTATAAATCTGCATTGTTTAAAGCGCTGCATAAACAGCTATGACTTGATCGGAAACATGCCGTAGAGATTTCTGTGCTACTAACAAGTGTTTCCGGAAACACAGCCAGACTGTACTTCACCCTAACATGTATATGTGTACTTCTACAAGTGTTACATTAATAATTATTCCCCGCCTCTAGTTCACTCACGCTGAATTCTACACGCAGATGAAACGTCACATGGAGCGCGTTGCATTGTGGGAGTCAGTATCCCAAGCAGTGTCCTCAGATGCGTACATCAGGTTTCAGCAGATGTAGTAGGTAATGCGGGAATATTTCATGCATACTATTCACAGTATACACACTGCATACTGCTACATACTTAGTAGGACTTGCCAATCCGAACACAGCTTCCATACTGATTTCAGTGTTCTTGAGTTATGCTAGGTCAAATAGGCGAGGTCATCTGGGTGTTCATACATACAGAAAATATGTTAGGATATATAAGTGTGATAGTATGCCATTTCGAACACAGCCGGAGACTCGGTATGGTGTGTGAACTGATGGGACGTCCCTGTGATGTGCCAAGAGCGCTGAGAGCTGTGTGTGTAGGGCAGCGGCGCCCCCTCCTGGACACTCAGATTTATCTAATATCTTGCGTGCATTTAGCAAATACTCGATCTTAAAGTAAGGTTTGTAACCATGTAGCTTAAAAAAACGTTTTAGTGGCTTTTAATTCTTGGCTGTAGAATATATATTTTCAGCAATATAATCTATAACACATATTTTAACAGATATGCACATTGAAAGGTCTATAAAATGTATGTGTTATTTACTTTGATAATATGATTTTTTTAAAAACTTCACATATATACATTTACAAATTTAAAGAATTAAATATTTACCTTCTAAAGTGTATGTACTATTTTAATAAAGTATATAAATATATAAATATAACATAATATAATTAATATAATAAATATTGTTATGTTTTAAATGGATATGCACGTGTAAAATGTAAAGCTCTAGATTTCTGTTTTAATATTATTTATTTAAGGTATATTTGCATTACTAATATAATAAAATTTTAAAAGTAGGAATTAAATATATACAGATATGCTCGTTTAAATTTTATAATGTATGTATTATTTCAATGAAGTATAATTTAATGGTGTTTTTTAAGTATTAAAAATATTTTTAAAAATGTAAAAATCAGATATAACTGAAAATCAGATGTGCATATTTACACTTTAAAGTTCTAGAATTCTATATTTATATTATGTAATGTATTTGTTTTTATTTTATAGTGTATATTTACATATGCTTTTGCTAAAAATGTATATTTATGTTTATACAAATTTAAAAAATATATTTAATTATATGTAAATAAAATATAATTGCATATATTTACACTATGCGATCTATTTATAATAATTGTTTATATAAGGTAATAGTATACTTTTGATAAATTACATTTAAAAAAGTATATATTACAGTAACTAATTGTTGAAAATATTATTGTTACAGTAACAAATATATATATATATATCCTAGCTCCCTCTGTTTATTAGTAGCAAGTACACTGTGAAAAAAAATATTGTTGGTTTAACTTAAAAAAATGAAGTAACCTGGTTGCCTTAAAATTTTAAGTTCATTGAAATTGAAAAATTGAGTTAAACACAATGAAGGAGATTGATTTAATCATCAGAAACTCATCTTATCTAAACCACATAAATTATTTAAGTTGATTTGACAAAAGAAAAAAAATGTTGTGATTACAAATCATGAAAATATTTTATTCATTGTGTTTAACGACTAGATCACAAACTAGGACAGAAAATTGCTCATGGGGTCTTTAAACGCTGAAATAAATGGCATTTATTTGTTAATTATAGCAGCTAAACCTGTTTTACATCACACAATATCACGATCCAGCATAGAGTCGCTGTTCTCTACATTGTCATTGTCTCATCGAGCTCTGTGTAGCTTGCATGTGAACCCTCTCTGGCCTTGCTTTCCCATCATGCCGCGGTGTCACGCTGCCTTTACCTCACAACGCTGCCTGTGTTTCATGGGGACTTTACTGAACTATCATACTGCGCTTCTACTGTTGGCTTGGGCGATTTTAATGAAACATTTCTAGGTGTTTTGAATCCAGGCATAAGATTAACTATACGACCCACACACTTTGCCGAGTGCCAGTGGGTGAATAGACCAGCTATGTCATTATATATGATGTTGTTTGAGGCATTTCCATTGGTTTATGTTACTCCCACATTCATGCATGCAGAAAATCACACAAAAAGACATCAAAATATTGTACTGTGACCCGATTCCCACCTCTAATAAACGACCGTACCCACAGTTCGAGATGGAGACCTGGCTGTGTTCTGACTCGCATACTAGCATACGACTCTGTATGCATTGATTCGCCTGCCAAAAGTTGACATTTTGACACAAAATTTGCATTAAAATAACACGGAAGCTATATATGCAAAGGTTTTTTGAAAGAAATGAATTCTTTTATTCAGCGAGGATGCATCAAATTGATCAAAAGCCACAGTAAAAGGGATTTATAATGTTGCAAAAGATTATATTTTAACTTTCATCATATTAGAGTGATTTGATGCTAAAATATTCAGCTTTGATCACATAATAATCAGCTGTTTTAAATTGGAATAATAGCATTTTTACTGTATTTTTGATCAAATAAATGCAGCATTGGTGAGAACTTCTTTCAAAAATATTGTTTGTTGAATTTTTTTATTATTTTTTTAAAGTCCTTTGCACCTGAAAAGACACTTAGACAATGTTATTTTCGAGTAGAAACACTACATTAACATGCACACGCTCGATAGATAGTAGAGCCCGACCGATAAAGGATTTTGAAGGCCGATACCGATACAGATAGTTTTGGGTTTTTAAATCCGATATATCGGCCGATATATATTTTTTTTTATTAAATATTGTTGGATTTCACACACGTGTAAAAGAAAAGCGAACTTTTCTGCACAAGATACGTTTGATACTTTTTCTCTGTGTCTAAATGTTCACTCCTCGCAAGTCTAACTTACATTTTACAATGCAGGGACTGTAACTAGAGATATGCTCGTTATAAATACAGTAAAAAAAGTTCATTGTTGTTTCCAAGCTCATTAATATTTACGTTAGCGGATAGCGGCATTAGCTAGCTTTGTGGTTAGCTAGTCTATGATGAGCCTGAAAATATAACTGAAAATCAGATGTGCATATTTACTCTTTAAAGCTCTAGAATTCTATATTTGTGCAATGTATTTGTTTTTATTTTATAGTGTATATTTACATTATTTACTGTTGCTAAAAATGTATATTTATACAAGCTAAAAAATATCTAAATAAAATATAATTACATATATTTACACTATGTAATCTATTTATAATAACTATTAACATAAGATAATAGTATAGTGTTGATAAATTACATATAAAAAGTATGTATTACAGTAACTGTAATTGTTTAAAATATTATTGTTACAATAACAATTATATACATATATATCTCCTAGCTTCCTCTGTTTGTTAATAGCAAGTACTCTGTAAAAAATATTGTTGGTTTAACTTAAAAAAAAATGAAGTAACCTGGTTGCCTTAAAATTTTAAGTTCATTGAACTGGAAAAATTGAGTTAATACAATGAAGATTGATTTTTTTTTATTTTTTTTTATGATGAGCCATAATTTAGCAATAGATAACATCATACTGCAAATTGTAAAACATACATTTTCAATATAACAGGCCAAGGAGAGCTGATTGAAGCGTGTTTCGTCCGTTTTTATTTTATTTTTTAAATATCGGCCATTATAACTGCCGATACCGATATTTTGGAAAACGCCTAATATCGGCCGATAATATCGGTCAGGCTCTAATAGAAAGCATGCACACCCCTCGCTCATGTCGTATCGGCATCATCTCTCTCCACACGGGCTCCTCTAAACAGTCATGTAGCCTATAAGACTATGATTATGAAGTTTAATGCGCCTTTGCTAATACTCAACTGCTGTTGTGTGTTTGTTTTCCCCGCAGATCATCTTGAAGTAAACCACCGGAGAGGAACGGGGTGTCAGGAAGCTGCTTTGAGAAACCCAAAAAGATCCCCGTGTAAATACGACCTGCCCTCCCCGATAGAACTACAGCAACCTGCATGATAAAGCGTAACACATTAGCAAGCCACAACACACACACACACACATCTGTTATGCTCAGAAAAGTGACTCGACCGGTTTCTAACTTCAAAAACAAGAAAATATATATAAATATATATATATATATATGTCAATGTACAGCACGTTTCATAGAGGTGAGATCGTCAGCAGTCAGATAATGTGTATTTTTCTCCCATGGTTGTTTTAAATCGAAAAACAAATGCACAAACATACACACACACACACACACTCGGTTTGCACTGTCAGAAATAGTGCTTAATAATAAGTGCTTGATTGTCTTGAGCGGGAGGACGTCTCCTGCAGAGTTTGTCTTAACATCCCCATGACCCTCCGGATAGGGGAAAGAGGGGTTGCTTGATTTTATTATTTGATTTGTTTCTTGTTTTAATACACCGAATGTCACACGGCGGACTAAAAGAAGATTGTCTACTGGTCTAAAAAACAAACGCGCCTCCCTCCGGTTTCCCCTCGGACTTGAGCTGATCCGTCTTGGAAGCGGAAATGATTCGTTTTTTTCTGTTTTTCATCCCCGCCGCCGGCCAAAGAAAGGTTTACCGTGCGAGAATGTGGCGACCCACGTGCCATGCAACCACCTTTCTGTCTCCGCTAAAGGACTGTGAATGATTCGGACGTGTCCGTGGGAACACCGGCCATCAGGGAGTCGACTCCGGCTTCTGTCCCGTGCCAAGGGCTTACTTTAAAACTGGAGAGACAAACTCGGTACACGAGACGGACTTCTCCGGTTCCCGAGGAGGGGGTCGCCGATAATCCTGTTTTATTTGATAAACAGTTTAGAAGTGCCTAAGAAATCTATTTTACACAGCGAGCATCTTGAGAAGATGACTTCACGCGGGGTCGGGGGTTACGAAAACACTCCCGAGACGAGAAACGCGCATTTCGCACACGACATCGTCACGGTCTGTCATTCACACAACTGAGTCGCGAGAATGTAAAGGACGAGCTAAATGTCTGTTTGGTGGACGATTGTGTTTTTGTTTTGTGTCGTTTTCATGCCTGATTTCTGGTGGGCGGAGCTTGTGTGAGCGCGTGCACCCATCCAATCAGAAACATCGTGTGTGTTCATGGTGCTCAGTTAACACAGACAATCCACAGAGACGTTTGGTTTGGCAGGAATATGGCACTGGTCTTAGCGTTTTCCCCTTTGTTTTGATTTTCTATTAGGGCTTTTATTTTGTTTGTTTTTTTTTGTCCAAAAGTTACAGTTTTAATGTAATTTTTGAAGTGGAACGTGATTTTAAATATATTTTATCGTCATTCTGTTTTTTGTTAAATGCTAGAACACGGAACAATGGTGTAACCTATTTTAAAAATGAATGTAATTTATTAAGTCGGGCTTGGCGGCGACGTCGGCGGCCTCGGCCAATCAGGAGCCGCTTCTAGATCTGGCGTTCAGCGCGGGCCGGGCTGTAGAACTGCTTGTGTTATGTAAAAAAAAATAAAATAAATAATGTTTATTGTATAGGTAATGTTTTACCAAAAAAAATAAAATAAAAAACAACAAAAAAAAAAAAGCTAAAATAGAAGAAAAAAAAAAGTGCAAAAAATAAATTCTCAGTAGTATGATTAGTTATTTCATAATACTATTAAGTTGTTGCTGTGGCAACCTAAAGTTGCGATACTAAATTTTGGTATTTTTGTAAATGATGTAATCGTTAAGTTTCTTTCTTTTAGAGCACTGCGAAAAAGGTTAGATCGTAAAACATTTCCTCGTTTATGTCGAGATTATATTACCGGGAGATTTCTCCGTAGCATTTAACGGTGTAACGTTTTAAGATAGTCGTAAATACTCACCAGTTACGAAACCCGCGCCCCCCTTTTCGATTGATTAAAGGATCTCGCGTTTTGTTTTTTTTTATATTATTTATGAAAGTTGTCCTGGTTTGTTTTACAACCCAACGATTGCACTTTGATTTCCTGTAAGTTTCAAACCGACGCACAGCGACGCGAATCAATGGCGGTTGTTTTACGGCTAAGACCTAAATATTCAGTAAGCATCTTGCATGGTATTTTATGTCAAATTAAGAAGTTATTTTCAATTTAATCTGAGAAGAAGATAAAAAATGAAATGTATTGAATGTTTCTATCTACACTATAGAGAATTAAAAAAGAAAATCTGCACATGTGATGAACGTAAACGGATGATTTGGGATTTGGAGTTGTTGACTGATGGGTAAAAGAAGCACTTTGGGATCAGACACAGCGTATCCAAACACTTTGCCTTACCTTTAGTCCATTGTTTTTAAGCTTTTGTGTTTCAGAGCTATTAATATGTACTAGGGTGTCGACAGGTCTACTGACTTTACTTCTCACCTCCATCTATATATGACTATACTATACCTATAACTGAGACATGTAAGAGTTTATTATTATTATTATTTGGGAGCGTCGTCACCGAGAGAACGGTGTTGACGCTTTGCGACGCCCCGCTCCCGTTTTCAGTGGGATTGTGGGTAATTAATTTTTACGCTGTGCTGCTTGACTTCCATCAGTGATGCAGTAGCCCATCCACACATTCACAGAGATGATGATGATGATGACATACCGGAAGAAAATGATAAACCAAGCCCTCTTTGGATGATATTAGTTTTCATGTAACCATTTTAAATGTTTTATTTGTGCATATATATATTATGTGCTATTTTATGTCATATAGTCAAATGTTTTTGGTTCCAGAAAAATAGTGTAAAATCTATTGAGACAAAATGAATAAAGAAAGAGAAAAAGGATGGATGCGTGCTTTATTGTGTGTGCATGATCAGCTGCATCAGCAGAAAGATGTGCGTTCAGTTTTGCATGCATTGATCTTGTGTATATATATATATATATATATATATATATATATTAGGTATATATATATATATATATATATATATATATATATTAGGGCTGGGAAAAGATTAATCGCGATTAATCGCATCCAAAATGAAAGTTTGTGTTTACATAATATATGTGGGTGTAGTGTGTATAATTATTTTGTATATATAAATACACATGCATGTAAACATTTAAGAAATATTTGCATGTATATACTTTATGTATATTTATACAAAATTAAAATTATACATAAATATACATATTTGATATATTAATAACACATTTTTCTTAAATATATACATGCATATGTGTGCATTTATGTATACAAAATAATTATACACACTACATACATATATATTATGTAAACAAGAACTTTTATTTTCGATGCGATTAATTGGGATTAATCTTTTCCCAGCCCCTAATATATATATATATATTTATATATATATATATGTATATGTATATGAAATATAATATATATATATATATATATATATATATATATTTATATATTTTTCTGCATTTTTTGTCCTTTTCTAATACGTTTACTTGAGATGCAAATGTTAAATAACTCAGTGTGAAGTGAGTTAATGCTTAAAACAAGAACAAATGTCAGTTATTTATGAAAACTTCCCATTAAATTAAGTTTTCAGTTTTTGAAATACATTTTTTTCAGATATTTGTTTTCATTTTGAACAAACATTTTGATCAATTTCACCGAAAACAAAACTTTTTGTGCTTTTGCATCTTTAATACATGCATCTTCTTGATGCAGTTGCACTGGAAAACAAGTAAAAAAAAAAAAGAGGAAAATCGTGATTTTTTTGCAAAATGATCAGAAGGTTCAGTAAAAAGATGTAGTGTTTGGAAGCAAAGCGGTTCAGGCTACTTTTATTTTTATTTATTTATTTATTTTTTTTGTAAAATGAATCTGTTGTAAGTTATATTTTCAAACTCCGTCAGAAGTGTTGCATTTTATCCCTTAAAGAACATATTAACATGTGTTCTCTTCAATTTATCCCTTACATTTTCTTTACTTAGTCTTAAAGAAGTCTTTATAAAATATTACATGTACCCTCATAAAACCTGCAGAAACCCTGAACAAGTTTTTTGAAATGGTAATCTGAATATTGTAATCTGATGGTAGGGATTTAAAATATGAGTGATCTTGTATTAATTGTATTACTCTTTGAACGAATAGTTGTTGGAAAGATTTATTATGTTTATGTCGTTCCAAGCCTGTTGACATGCTTTTATGGTCCCTTTTGAAGTAGATTGATTTTAATTGCTTGGAAAGTAACTTTATTGCATTGAATAATTACAGGATTGTCACACAGGATTGGAAAGTCGTTAGGTGAGTAAATATTACAGTATGACGGCACTAAAGGCACATTTGACTTTATTCTCTTTTAAACCACTAGATGGCACAAAAACTCAGCTCAGCACTTTTATTAGTAAAGGATTTTCTATCCAGCTTTAAATGTTGTTTGTATGTCTATAAGGTGTTTTTAATTCGCTTTAAGACGAATCCTGTGTAAATTCATAAGTCGACAGCATTGCTGAATATTTCCTGCTTAAAACGGCAGTGAACCGAAGACAGTCTCAAAAACACGGTTTGAAATCGCTGGTGTTTCTGACGTCACAAACGAGCTTGTAACCAATCAGATCAACGTGTGATCGACAAAAGGTGCTGAGCTGAGGGAGTGAGTGAGTGGAGGCGGGGCTCATTTGCATATTCATAGGATGTTTATAGAATTTGGCTCCATCGCGCAGACAGCAGAAGTTGATTCTGTGCTAATTTGATCTAATTTAAATGTTTAAAAATGTTGATTTAAGTAGCAAATGAGAATTGCTAATATTATTGAATATATTTTGAAACAAAGGTATTGTTAATGATTTTCAGTTTTGTTCAAGGTAATTAAATCAACAGGTTTTCAATAACAGAAGAATATGTAAGTATGGTATTCATGGTCACAGATGCCGTTGCTGTCGGCCAAAGATATATTAACATGATAGTATTTTGTTGACATGGGATGGTTTGATGGTAAATATAATATATTAAGTTGTGCGTCCACCTTAGAGACAATCATATTTATAATGAATCCATCATATTTAAAAATATATATTAAACATTTCATATAATAATAAATGTTTTATTATTTAATAGTTACTGTAAATCTATATTAAATGATTTTGGGAACTCATTCAATGCTTTCAAAATCTTTACTTTTTAAAATAATTTTGTTTCAATTTTTCAAATATTTTAGTGACAGTATATTTATTGGAGAATAATTATATATATATATATATATATATATATATATATATATAGTTTATATATATAGTTTATATATTATAATACAATATATTATATTATAATATATATATATATAATATGTAAAGTTTATATATTATAATATAATATAATATAATATAATATAATATATATCGAAATAAACCGAAAATAGCTCAAGCTTTGCTCAAGTTGTTTTGAACAAATAATATGTTTTATGTATTTTATATTTTATGTATTTTAATAATATGTTTTTAGTATATGTATTTTGCCCTGTGGTTTTACACCGTCTGTCACCACCTCATACATTTATACGATTTTTAAAGTAAACAAACCACTTTAATGATTTATTTTCATACAAAATCTGTTGCTCCATCGATGTTCAATTAAACAGCCAACGTGGCATTTTAAAATAATGATAGTATGATATTCAAGCAACACATTTAGTCAGTTTGATATAGATAGATGGTGTTTAAAATGAGCATTTGTCCTTAACAGAACATGTTAATGAGTTACAGTAATCTTGCAGAGGTAATGAATGACTCCATCAGTACACACACACACACACACACAATGGCCGCATCCCTGTTGCTTCTATTTCAGGTGCTGATGCAGGCGACGCGCTGTTGCCATAGGAACAGCATCATTCATCGACACGCCCCCTGCACCGCCTCTCATTGGACGCTCAACTGAACCTAGACCAACCGCGTCGAAGTTGAAAGCGGAAGTCCCGCCCACCCCACTCAATCATTACCTTATTAAGAACAGTGGGCGTGGCTTATCGAACTCCTCCGCGCCCATTGAACGCTCACAGCATCAATCCCGCTATAAAGCTCCTATCCTCGCCCCGAGACCGTGCTCTGGCTCCAGAAGGTCTCCACCCGAGAGTATGGCGGTTGAAGATGCCGTAAGATGCAGGATAGTGTGCATCTTCTATTCTGGGATGCATCAGGGAGGGGACGCGTGATGTGTTCAGCGTTTACAGAGGTTCTTTCGTCGTCACCGTCGCGACTGTCGGGTTCTGGCTCTTCTACATGTTCCGGATGCCATGAAGCCCGCGCGGTGGCTCTTTGCGCGCTTCTGTGGTGAGTGTAACACAGCCAGCCATGGCTCCTGGTCTGCTCGACTTCTGCGATATTCGATGCAAGTTTCCCATCGCTTCTGATCGGCTCGGACTCTGTTAGCTGGTTCCTTTACGCGCGTGACTCGGTTCGGTTCTGTGCGCAATGCGCGAGTATAAGGTGGTGGTGCTCGGCAGCGGAGGGGTCGGCAAATCCGCGCTCACGGTCCAGTTCGTGACCGGGACCTTCATCGAGAAGTACGACCCGACCATCGAAGACTTCTACCGGAAGGAGATCGAGGTGGACTCGTCGCCGTCGGTGCTGGAGATCCTGGATACGGCCGGTACCGAGCAGTTCGCGTCCATGCGGGACCTGTACATCAAGAACGGCCAGGGCTTCATCCTGGTCTACAGCCTCGTCAACCAGCAGAGCTTCCAGGACATCAAGCCCATGAGAGACCAGATCATCCGGGTCAAGAGGTAAGAGACTACAATCTTGGACATAGCATGGGATTGTTTAATGGTTACCGACATGTAAGTTGTTCAAGCGCTATTGTGTTAGCTTGTCATTTTATTAAGAGACGCGATCGAGGCTCTTATCATTGATATAATAACCATGGTATTATTTGAGGTATTATTGCCAATAGTTCCATCATTTTAACGTCATTTTACCATGACACTGCCACATTATTTTTTCATTTTTTTGTAAATTCAGTGTGAATAGAAATAAACCTACTGAAAATAATGGCATCCACCATGCGCATTTTACCATGGTACTGCCACAGTACTTTTTATATACACCTTTAATATGATAATCCTTTAATACAAAGAACCTCTTGGACAAAATCATTGCATTTTATTGCAATAATCAGTGATGGAAATGCCATATTCTTTGATAGTACCACCTAGTAGTCCATGTCCATGTTTTTGTCAATGTTACAGACATTTAAGTACATGTTTTGCAATGGTACGCATTAAAGTATTCATTTTAACATGACATTGCCACAATATTTTTTTTGTAAATTCAAGATATAGCAATAAACACACAGCAAATAATGGCAAATATTGAAGTAGCTCGTGATAGCTTTATGGTATTATCATAGCTTTTTTATAAGCACCTTTTTATGTCTTATATTAATATGATAATCATTCAATATCATCAAATACAGACTATATACAAAAAAAACATTGTATTGTTTAATTTTACTGTGTACTTCAGTGAGGTGAAAGCAGTTATAGGTAAACTTTGCGACTTTATATCTCGTAATTCTGACTTTATATCTCGTAATTCAGACTTTATATCTCGCAATTCTGAATTTATATCTCGCAATTCAGACTTTATATCTCGCAATTCTGACTTTATATTTCATAATTCTGACTTTAAATCTTGTAATTCTGACTTTATATCTCGTAATTCTGACTTTATGTCTCGCAATTCTGACTTTATATCTCTTCTGAATTTATATCTCGCAATTCTGACTTTATATCTCGCAATTCAGACTTTATATCTCGCAATTCTGACTTTATATTTCATAATTCTGACTTTAAATCTTGTAATTCTGACTTTATATCTCATAATTCTGACTTTATATCTCGCAATTCTGACTTTATATTTCATAATTCTGACTTTAAATCTTGTAATTCTGACTTTATATCTCGCAATTCTGACTTTATATTTCATAATTCTGACTTTAAATCTTGCAATTCTGACCTCATATCTCGCAATTGTGAGATTAAAAGTCGCAATTCTTTTTTTCTTTGTTTTTATTCAGTGGTGGAAAAAAACAAAGATTGTTTTTTTTAAAGAAAACAATGGGATTACCATGTTTTTCGATATGCACCATGGTAAATATCATGTGATACGGTCATTTTAGCACAGCACTGCCACAGTTCTTACTGTAATACCAGCAATAAAGATGGTATTACCATGTTTTTGTGCTGTGGTAAATATTAAAAGTACCATGGTATTAGCATCTTACACCAGCATTTTACCAGGGTCACAGTACTTTATTTTTAAGTGTGGATATCATTCTGTATCATGATACACACTGTATTAAAGAACTCTAATTTTACCTCGGTGATGCTGAGTCTGTAAAGCCGGTAGTTCGTCTTATCTGAGGTGAACTTTCCAAGGATTTCCCAGTTAAGAAGATGGAAACTGTGTGTGTGTGTGTGTGTGTAATAATATGACAGTGCCGTTAATAATAAGTCCAATGGGAGTCGGCGTCTGTTCTAATCTTTCCGTAGTTTAACCTAAGGCCGAGAAACAGATGCTGTATTGTTTGTGTTTTTTTCCACGTCGAGGTCTGAACACACTGCTTTCATAAACAGAACAATTATAAACCGAGCGTGAGGTAAAGCACAAAGAGACAAAAGATTAATCACTGAAGCTGCAAAACCTGAAAGGCCTGAATTATCCTGTCAGAACCTTGAAGGAGAAAAGCTTTTAAAAAGCTCTTATTTATGCACTTTTCCCATGTTGTCTTCTGGCGTTTTCTGTCCGTTCAGATGTGTGATCGTGACACTAATGGCTCGTTTCCACTGAGTGGTACGGTACGGTACAGTTCGGTTCGGTACGCAATTATTTGCGTTTCCACTGTCAAAACTTGTGAATGGTACCAAAAAGCCGAACCGTACCGTACCACTTTTTGGGTACCCTTCCGTTGGGGTACCTAGCACAGTGAAAGGGTACTAAAAGGTGGAGCTAGACTCACTGCAGAACGGTGATTGGTGGACAGAGTATCGTCACTCCCGCGTGCTACAAGCGCATTAGAAGCATACAGTTGAAATAAAATTCTACTGTTATTGTGTCACGAAATGTAGTTTTAAGAGTATTTCAGGCGAGAAAGTAGTTTTTTAAAGCTCAAATCTGTGGTTTATTTATAGATTTATGATAATTTGACTGAGATCCATTCCAAGCGATCACCGGACGCTCGCGCTGGTGTCCCCCGCCTGGAGCAGCCTTTCCTCGGCTAGTCGTTCTGATGTTTGCCGCTGATTCGGCTGACACGTCTCTGTAGTGGTTGAACATGATATATAGTTCGTCTTGTATAAACCTTACAGGTGATCTTTGGTCTCGTGAAACTATAATTCGTTCCCTGGCCAATAGTTTTGGCAGAAGGCAACGTGAAGTTTCATATCTTTTAGCGCTGAATTTGTATATTTTACTGACTGAATTGTTTCTTGATGTTATTTAAGCTTTTTACTGTATATCTTTTGTACCTTTTACTTATACTTTTATTATGGCTTTTATTGCTAAAACTGAAATTCAACAAAAGAGATAGTTTTGTCATTTTTTAAAATTTTATTACAAGATCATCTGTAATGTTGTTTATTGCAACATTTGTACCAATGCGATATGGAATACTACGTTACATTACATAGCCTATTGCCTGGAATATGTTTAATATTTTTAAATTTTAACGAAAATAGGCAGGGTTGTTGTATATTTAGTTTTGTTATAAATATAACGTTAAATACATGCAGTGAATATAATCAATAGGCTATGCGTTGCCTTGCCTGAACCACATTTGTGTGCTTTAGAATGTTTAAAATGTATCAAAATGAAATCGAAAAGAAGCAGAGTGGTGTTTTATAACATATTTCGTTTTATTGTTGCCTAAAATGAACATACAGAGATAACCGGATTGAGTCACAGAGCCAGAGCGAGCAGAGTCCCGCGTTCAAGAACGCGCTTTTCCATTAGCAGAATTACTGGACTCGCGTCCTCTGGATCATTCTCCTGGGTCGGATTTGGTTTCGGATTTTTTGCGTTGGGTTCTTGGAAACGCATAATGCCAGCGCTTATTTCTATTGACAAACATGCCGAGAAGCACGAACAAGATCTGCTGTCTGTCCATTGTTGTTTACTTTGTCGCTTTCTTCGCGCGAAAATGACGTCGATCGCTTCTTTCCAGCATACCACGCCTATCAAGTAAGGGTACTGTTGGCGGTGGAAACGCAAGCCTGATCATGGTGTACCCGACCCGACCCGTACTGAACTGTACTGTACCGTACCGTACCCCTCAGTGGAAACGAGCCAATACAGTCACTGTTGCTGTTGGATATTAGAAACTCCCTTAAATTTTGTCTGATGGTGTCATTATGAACAGGAGAGAGGTTTAGTGGCGGTCAGTGAATCACAGTCAGTGTAGCCCTCAAAACATACAGTATTGACTTTATAGCCCTTCATCCTGTAATTGTGGACAAATGTGGGCACACAGGACTCAGGTGTTTTAATGTTATATCACTGTCTTCGATAAGGTTTTGTCTATCCATTTATGGTGTTTTTTTTTTAATTTTGGGGGTATTTTTGAATTTATTTACTTCAAAAATTACCATATTTTCTATGTAAATTAAGCTTTATTTATTTTTTTTAATTTTCAACTACATTAAAATATGATTCCAATAAGTTTCCTAAAGCTAAAACCTAAAGATGAAGTGACTTTGCTGTCACCTGGTGTCTTTTTTGGCTTATTTTCGAATGCTTTAAATTACAGTTTTTCCCATTCATTTCTATGGGTGCCAATTGCCAAATACAAGATTTTTTTGAAATTTTTCAACATATTTGAATTACAAGATTTCTTGTATTTTTGCCCCATATACAAGATTAAGGAGGTTTTTTTCCACCCATTTAACATTGTAGAATTGAGTAAAAAAACAACAACAAAAAAAAAAAACAACAACTGTGTGTTCAGGAGGCAAACTTTGGAAAAGTAGCCAAGTCTTGTACCGGGTAGCCAAGTCTAGTCTTGTTTTAAAAACAAATCAAAACTATTTTGCCCACATTTGTCCAGAATACGGTTTTAGGTTTAAACAAAATGCATGCACATTTTTGCATCCATATTTGCATGCAGTAACTTGACATCTTTGATGCTGAACATCCTAGTCTTTTGTAGCTTGCGCTTGGACTGATTTGGTGCTGAAAAGGATGAAGTTGAGTCCATATTTACACTCTCAGAAAAAAAGGTACAAAAGCTGTCACTGGGGCTGTACCTTTTCAAAATGTACACTTTTGTCCATTTTAGGTGCTAATATGTACATTTTAAGTGTTAATATGTCCATTTCAGGAGCTAATATGTCCATTTTAGGTCCCAATATGTACATTATAGGTGCTAAGTACATTTTAGGTGATAATATGTACATTTTAGGTGCTAATATGTCCATTTTAGGCCCTAATATGTACATTAGGTACTAATATGTACATTTTAGGTGCTAATATGTACATTTAGGTGCTAATATGTACATTTTTGGTGCTAATATGTACATTTAGGTGCTAATATGTACATTTTAGGTGCTAATATGTACCACTAAGGTACCAATATGCAGCCTTTGGGTACAAAAGTGTACTTTTTGAAAAGGTACAGCCCCAGTGACAGCTTTTGTACCTTTTTTTCTGAGAGTGTAGTTGTTTTTGTGCATGTTGGGGTTTAGCGATTGTAGCAACTGTCCATTTATCCATCTCACTTGCTGAATAAACAAATAAATGCATTATTAAATAAATGAACAAATACCGATTTTATCGCTGAGCGATATGAGATATGACACTCGCACAAAATCACTTTAAGTAAAAATGCATTAAATAAATCCCGTTGAGATTCCCGCCATTAAGCACATAATATTTTTTGCAGCTTTATCTCTCGCATTATGAATTGAGTTGGCACCGTTTTATGCCAGAACCTGCAGAAAGATATCTGAAGCTCTGGCACAGGTTGTTAATCTGCAGACACATGCTGAGACGGCTGATGATAACTACAGTAACGCTGGTCAGATTTGCACACTCACCACTATAGAAATGAGATTGTGTGCTGGTGGAAGCCAAAGAAACATCACAACTGCATTAGCGCGCATGCACTAACCCAAAGACTTGCTGCACTTTTGGCAGCGAGACCCTGGGAAGAGGAAATGTGGGCGGACCCGCCGGTCATCTGCTTTCTATCTAATGTGAAACACTCCTCAATGAATTTAGATTAAAAATCACGTCCATGTAAAAAAAAATCACATCCATCGCTGTTTCACACAATCTGCCATACTAAATGTGCAATTCTGTGAAAGTATTTACATGTTGCAAAATGTGTTGTGCTAATTGGTATCTAAAAGCATTATTGAATTAATTTGAAGGAAACGTGTAAATGTGTTAATGGCATTCAGACTCCCAGTAGAGAGAACTTAAATAACATTTATTATATTAATTGTGCGTGCTTTGAAAGAGTCTCTTCTGCTCAACGAGACTGCATTTTTAAAATAAACAATACCAGGGCTCTAGAGTGCGACCAAAATTTGAAAAGGTGCGACCAAAATTTTTCCTAGGTCGCACCCGTGCACCTAACGTTCTCGCATGATCGAATCCGCTGACTCTCCCCAAACGAAAATGTTTTTCTCCTTGCACGTATAGTAAAATGCTCCGTTGCTGTGTGATACGAAATAAATTGCGACCTGAACGTGAACACCAGAGAATCAACGGCAACCAGCAGCAGAAGAAACAGACGACGAAGAAAGTTTTAAAAATGTTGGCTACTTTTTATGGCTAGGTATATATTCTCATATTCAAAAACTAATTCTCATTTTACGAACCCGTTGGGCTATGCTGTGTTCAGTTGATGAATGAACGGAAGATTGTAGCGCGCGCAACGCGCATCCCATCCAATACATCGCAATAATCTTTGTGCTTTGTTACTATTGATATGAAACAAAGTCTCAGATTTTCTCAGATTTCCGTTTTCTTATGAAATTCAAGAACATAAATAGTGTAGTCTATTGACGCTGTGGCGTGAGATCGCTCTGACTCAGCTCAAGTGAAGCAGCAGCGCGGAGCGCACATGAGCTTCTCTTCCGCCTTAATAAAACCATTTACAGCGTGAAATAAACATGAACGAGCATCTGAAAGTGTGTTAAAAGATAGAGTACAACTTAGCGAAATCCGTATCTTTCATATAGAATCGCTCAATCAGTGATTCATTTCAACCGCGTCAGTAAAAGGCGTGTAAACAATGTAATGTAACGTCACATTTACCTCAGAGAAAAAATAAAATCCAGTGACCATAAACTCGTTAGCCAGCTAGAAAAATTAACTCTAGATCAGCATTTTGCCAAATATATGCACCATATTACATATTCAGTATAATTTTTAACGTTTTTCAATATTTAATGCATGTTGTTTGAAAAAAAAAATCTGACAAGCTTTTATGTAGCCACCATTTAAATGTTTATATTTCATATTACATTATTATTATACAAATAAATAAAAGTGTAATTTAAGTGTTTGTGTACAAATCAGGTAATTTTTACCTTCAATATTATAGTAGGCTAATGAAGCATATGGGCTACAACTGACTCCCAGTTTACAGCATTAGTTGAGATTTGTTTTCCTTGAGAAAATTTGCCATGTATTGTACCTGATATCCAAAATAATCAATATTGAATCGAATTGTGAAATTGGTGTCAATACTCTGCCCTTACTTGAACAATGTAAAAACAGCACTTTAAATTTTTAATTTTTTTTAAAGATTTATATTTTTATATAAAATATAATTGTGCTTCAAAAAAAATACATCTTATTCTTTTTTAAAAGCATTTACATAATATATATGAATATACGGAGCGTGATAAAAAGGTGACCTTGAAATTGTGGCGTTAAATGTGATGCGAGATGAAAAAAATTTGAGTGCACCTAAATTTTGTGCTGGTGCACCTAAATAAAAAAGTTAGGCGCACCAGTGCAACCAAGGCAAAAAGTTAGTCTGGAGCCCTGAATACACAAAAATAGTGAAAAATTATTAGAATTTAAAATAATAAATTTTTATGTGAATATATTGTAAAGTGTAATTTATATCCAGTGATCAAAGCTGAATTTTCAGCATCATTACCGTCACATGATCCTTCGGCAATTACTCTAATGTGATGATTTGAAAGAGTCTCTTCTGCGCAATGAGACTGCATTTTTAAAATTCACAAATACACTAAAAATAGTGAAATATTATTAGAATTTAAAATAACTGTTTTCTGTGTGAATATATAGTAAAGTGTTATTTATATCCGGTGATCAAAGCTGAATTTTCAGCATCATTACTGTCACATGATCCTTCGGAAATCACTCTAATGTGATGATTTGATGCTCAAGAAACATTTATGATTATTATCAATGTTGAAAACTTCACATTTTGGGTTTGGGTTCAAGATTATTTGATGAATAGAAAGTTCAAATGTTGTTTACATGTATTTACTGTTCTTTACTTTACCTGTGGATTAGTTTATGATCTTCTGTTTATTTCTGGCGTTTTTAATTCAACACATAGGCTATAAAGCGTGTCTAAAGCCAGCTTGTAAAGTAGATGTTGCGTTCCTGGATTGGATGACGGTGTGACTGTCTCATGAGACCTTCCTTCTTGGAAGATGAGATTGTGTTCCTGAGGGAAACCTGCTGTTTGAGCCCATAGATATTGACATTTCACACTCATCTGAAATCTGTTTTTGCTATTCTCCTAGCTCTGAAACACATGGAAAAGCGTGTCCTGGAGAGAGTGTGTGTAGGGAGTGGGAAGGCCGCTGACGACCATGATTGCTTTTTAACCTGCTCCAATTTACTGTCCGCTCCACTGCACCGCTGTGACCGCGAGCAAAGCTGCGGCGTATTAACATGAACTCATCTGTCTTCATTGTGTTTCACTCTGAAGAGAAGATTTCCTCTATTTCTCTGCGCCGAGGGTGATTATGGGTGTTGTACGACTTTGAATTGGTTTGGCTACTTTTCTACCTTTTACTTGCACTGTGACCTTTTACTTGATGTAGCGCTTGTATTTTCACATCAGTTCAGGTACTTTATGCTATTTAAATACGACCTATTACCCTTTATCAAAGTCTGCTGTTTCAGGCTCTACTCGAACAGGTTTTCCTGCTTGAATGTTGAGTATTTTCCTCATTGTTGCGGCTCCTCTCTTCCCAGTCTGTCAGTAACGCTCTGTTTACTTCCTGTCTCTATGAAGCCCCTCCTTCTGAAAAGCACACTGTGCTCTGATGGCTCTGGTCGGCTGGATCAGTGTGTTGTGATTGGTGTGGGAAACAGGAAACAGAACTAAACACGTAAAACAGGAAACGGAACTAAAAACGCGTGAAACAGAAAACGAAACTGAACACGCGAAACAGGAAACGGATGTAAACACAGGCGACACACAGGAAACTAAACACATGAAACAGGAAACGGAACTAAGCACACGTGAAACAGGAAATGGAATTAAACACGTGAAACAGGAAACGGAACTAAACACATGAAACAGGAAGCAGAACTAAACACATGAAAACAGGAAACTAAACGTGAAACAGGAAACGGAACTAAACATGCGTGAAATAGGAAACGGAACTAAACACGTGAAACAGGAAGCAGAACTAAACACACATGAAAAACAGGAAACTAAACACGTGAAACAGGAAACGGAACTAAACACGTGTGAAATAGGAAACGGAACTAAACACGCATGAAACAGGAAACGGAACTAAACACGCGTGAAATAGGAAACGGAACTAAACACACGTGAAACACAGGAAACGGAACTTAACACGCGTGAAACAAGAAATGGAACTAAACATGCGAAACAGGAAATGGAACTTAACACGCGTGAAACAGGAAACGGAACTAAACATGCGAAACAGGAAATGGAACTAAACACGCATGAAACAGGAAACGGAACTAAACACGCGTGAAATAGGAAACGGAACTAAACACACGTGAAACACAGGAAACGGAACTTAACACGCGTGAAACAAGAAATGGAACTAAACATGCGAAACAGGAAATGGAACTAAACACGCGTGAAACAGGAAACGGAACTAAACATGCGAAACAGGAAACGGAACTAAACACGCGTGAAACAGGAAATGGAACTAAACACGCATGAAACAGGAAACGGAACTAAACACGCGTGAAACAGGAAATGGAACTAAACACGCATGAAACAGGAAACGGAACTAAACACGCGTGAAATAGGAAACGGAACTTAACACGCGTGAAACAAGAAATGGAACTAAACATGCGAAACAGGAAATGGAACTAAACACGCGTGAAACAGGAAACGGAACTAAACATGCGAAACAGGAAATGGAACTAAACACGCGTGAAACAAGAAATGGAACTAAACATGCAAAACACAGGAAACGGAACTAAACACACGTCAAACAGGAAACGGAACTAAACACCTGAAACACAGGAAACGGAACTAAACACGTGTCAAACAGGAAACGGAACTAAATGCCTGAAACACAGGAAACGGAACAAAACATGGTTGAAATAGGAAACAGAACTAAATGATTTTCATAACTTTATTCTTAATCTTTAATGTTGTTGTATTATCCTTTTGTATGTTCTACACTCTTACTCTAGCAGTTTCTGAACTTTGCGTCTCGTTCAGTCAGTTTGGACTTTATTCATTTTTATTTTGGGATTTTGGGGGGGGGGACGTTCCCCTTTTTGTTTTCATTAACAACTAGGTTCCTTTGTTTCGCTCTGAATCAGCGTGTGGCCTGACCAGCATTTCTGGCCAAAAGCATCCCAGCATGCATCACTTCCAGCGGGGTCTCTGGAGACATCACATCTGTTTTTGTGTTTCTAAGCGCCGGGGGTCGAACCGTTACTGGGCAACTGCGGCGGCGAGGACTTCAATGCGTTGGACGGAGCAATGCAGCCGTCACTCGTTGACAGACGGACACTGAAATCATGTGTTTTAAATCCGTCACAATCATTTCACACTCGAAACAGTTCCGAATCATGCTAAAACAACACCAATAAACTTGAACCGTTTCCATCATTAAAGTGCATGTTTAAATCTATTTGATGCATTGCATTATTTGATTGTAAATTAGTCCTGTGTGGTTCAGGCTAATGCGTGTGCTGTGACGCGTGGTTTCAGGCAATAAGCAAAGCACGCGCGCACTAGCATGAAGCATAATTAGCTATCGAGCGCCGTCAGATCCTAAACTGGTAAATGCACCTTGTCATCCGCATATGTGCAGCTCATGGATTCATCATCATCTCTGCGGTCAGTCTTTAAGAGTTGACGCTCACGCTTCAGTGATCCTTTAATAGATGTTTGGGTCATGAAAGGCTCGCGCTTCGTTAAACTCCAGGGTAATTACATTCACTTAACTAGCGCTTCTGTGTTCGTTGTCTTGTCACGGCATTAAATTATTTTAATCGCTTAGACATTAAGATGATAATGCATGGGTTGACATTGTGGAAAATGTCACTGAGCAGCATAGGGAAACTGAAGGAGAACTAGTTTATGGTAAATCACAACAACAACAGTTTGCTTATGCTAATATATATTTATTTACTTATAAATCATACAATTAAAATATTATATTTATTAGGCCTGTCAAATCGATTAATTGCGATTAATAGCATCTAATATAAAAGTTTGTGTCTATATATATATATATATATATATATATATATATATATTAGGGCTGTCAAACGATTAATCGTTATTAATCGCATCCAAAATAAAAGTTTGTGTCTACATAATATATGTGGGTGCACTGTGTATAATTATTTTGTATTTATATAAATACACACATGCATGTATATTTAAGAAAAAAATATTATTTATATGTTAAATATTTATATTTATATAAAATATAAATCTATATACAGTATGTTCATGAAAATATTTCTTAAATATAAACAAGCATGTGTGTGTATATATATATATATATATATATAATAATTATACACAGTGCACCCACATATATTATGTAAACACAAACTTTTATTTTGGATGTGATTAATCCCGATTAATCGATTTGGCAGCGCTAATATATAAATCATAAAATAATTTTAAAATTATTTATATATATTTAATTCTCTAAAACAATTTGATTAAATATTTTAAATAAATGTTAATAATTTAATTTGTATTTTTTAATGGAATATTATATCAAATTATTTTAATATTAGGACATCATTTCAAATAAATGTATGTGTATATATTATTTTGCGTATGTATAATAATTGTAATGATAATACTTGTGTGTATGTACATATATATATAGACATATATTTAAAAACATATAACAGTTACATAATTTGTTTTTAAATAGCTGTAATAATTATAATTAAAATAATTCAGGAATTTTTCCTAGACCGCTTATGGAACAAAATGAAGATCAAAAGGCAGACATTAGATGTGTGATCAATTCTATATTCGTATGTTGTCCTTCTAGTGAGTTGTGCTGCCGTTGAGACTGATAGGATATTGTCTCTTCATAAACTGGCTGAATAAGCAGTATTTTTCTCAGCCAGCTTCATTGTTATTCTTCATCAGCAGTGCCTAAAATGTGTACAAACTGAATGTACAGCATTCAACATAAATAATTTCCATCATAATTGGTTCATTGACAAGCTTTGAACTTAAAAGTCTGGGTTTCCCACGTCATCACACACACACACGAGCTGAAGCAGCATATGTTCATGAATATGACACAAACTCTCCCCGACCGGCTCAAAACATGCGTCGAACTCAGACTTCAGACGTCCCTCGTGTCAGTCAGGCTATATATAGTGTTTCTCCGCTCGCCACCAATAGATGACATTTCATCTGCGCCTCTTACCTCCCACTCAGCATTCACACTCGCTCCACAGTCCCGCTAGTGTGTCGAGGAACATTAGCTGAGGCCGGGGAAACGTTAGATGGAATAACATGATGTGAATGATGCTCAACGCCAGTGCAGAACGAGATGTGATTGTCTGGAGCTTCATGAATAATGCTGAACGGTGTCAATCAAACACCGGCGAGATCCTGAAGCCCTAAACTTCTGCTCTGGTTCAACATCACTGCAGACATTTACTATCAGGATCGCAGTATTTACATAGTGCAATCAACGTATTAAAGGGATAGTTCACTTTGAAATTAATTTTTGATATGTTTTAGCTTGCCTCAAGAGTATCCAAGATGCAGGTGTCTTTGTTTCCGCAGTAGTTTCAATTTTGATATTTTTAGGTCAAACCGTTCATATAATGGAGGTCTATGGTCACCACCTCAAAGAGCATGCACAGAGAAGTCCAAATTAAACATGATTTAATGACTCGTAAATGTAAGTACACATTGATGGCCTGAGGCACGAAACGAGTGGTTTGTGTGACAAAACGAACAGTATTTATATCGTTTTTACCTCTTGTTGCTACAAAGCGCCTGCTCCCTCAGATCACTTGGACGTGGCTGTGGTTACAAGAGGTAAAAACGATATAAATACTGTTCGTTTTCTCACACAAACCGCTCGTTTCGTGTCTTGGGCCATCAATGTGTACTTACATTTACGAGTCATTAAATCATGTTTAATTTGGACTTCTCTGTGCATGCTCTTTGAGGTGGTGACCATAGACCTCCATTATATGACTGACAGACGAACGGTTTGACCTAAAAATATCAAAATTGAAAATACTGCAGAAATGATTTAATTACTTGTAAATGTAAGTACACATTGATGGCCTAAGGCACGAAACGAGCGGTTTCTGTGAGAAAACGAACAGTATTTATATTGTTTTTACCTCATGTAACCACAAAGCGCCCGCGCCGTCATATCACTTGGACGTGGCTGTGATTACAAGAGGTAAAAACGATATAAATACTGTTCGTTTTCTCACACAAACCGCTCGTTTCGTGTCTTAGGCCATCAATGTGTACTTACATTTACGAGTCATTAAATCATGTTTAATTTGGACTTCTCTGTGCATGCTCTTTGAGGTGGTGACCATAGACCTCCACTATATGACTGACAGACGAACGGTTTGACCTAAAAATATCAAAATTTAAAATACTGTGGAAACAAAGACACTTACATCTTGGATGCCCTTGAGGCAAGCCAAAACATATCAAAAATTAATTTCAAAGTGAACTATCCCTTTAATCTAGTGCAGTCAAATCATATATACTGTATATACAGTATACACTGCCATTCAAAGTTTGGGGTCGGTAGTTTGTTTGTGTTTTTTTAAATAGCTCTCTTCTGCTCACTAAGGCTGCGTTTATTTGATAAAAGACAGACAATTTTTTAAAATATTTTTACAATTTCGTTTAACTGCTTTCAATTTTATTTTTTTTTTAATTCATGAATAAAAGCTGAATTTTTAGCATCATTACTCATTACACGTGATCCTTCAGAAATCATTCTAACATGCTGATTCGCTGCATTTCTGATTATTACTAAGTTGAAAACAGTTGTGCTGCTTCATATTTTAATAGAAACTGTGATTTCAGGATTCTTTAACGAATAGAAAGTTTATTTGAAATTGAATCTTTTGCAACATTATAAATGTCTTTAACGTGATCATTAAAGCGGCAGTACGGCCAATACTGTCGATATACTTAATACTTGATAAATATTCGTAATTTTTTGATACTTGGTTTGAGGATCAAATTATCCATGTAAGAGTCCTGATTCCTGATCGGTGATGTTCGCTCATCATCACTCACACACACTCCTCCGCTCTCTGTGTTGTGTTTCATGACTCAGCTGGTCTGAGGAGCCCAACACACCCCTGGACACACACATCTCTAAAGACACTCGTTTTTCAGCTGCAGGGTCTGACGGATCAATAGCTCTGACTCAGAGTCTGTGGAGGGGATGATTCACAGCGTCAGTCCGGGATCAGCCACACACACACACACACACACACGGCTAGTGTGCCATTTCAAACAAGATAAATACATTAGCATAATCTTTAATGATTTTAACCTCAGGTTAGGTATCGGATGGCTCAATAACTGGAGTGAAGCGCTCTCGTATTAACTCGCATCAATCTTGGGAAAGAAAACACATTGAACAGTTTCACCTGGAGCAGATTATTCATTCGATATTGGTGCATTTTACCAATGATGATTATTGTGGTTGAAGATTTTGTTGTTGTTGATTTACTATTTTTTTTAAATAAAAAAGCATGTTGGAAGTGTTATGTATGTGTTTAGGGACACATACATAACACTTATAATTCACAATATATATACAGTATACTGTAACTGCATTCGCTTAAAGCTCAGTTTATGAGCAATCATAGTCCACGAGTAAATACTTGTTTTAGTTGCAAGCATTAATTATGTTCATTAATTGCATGCACAGGTTGAGAAGATTTGTTTGGTCATTGCTTTTTTAGTTCAATTATTACGAGGAATTCAATGTTATAACTATAACTTTTGACCAGTAGGTGTCGCTCTTGGTCTGAAGGTTATTTGACCCCATTTTGGAGAAGTTCGGTTATTGATTGATCGGCAGGAAAAGAGATGTCGTGACTCGTTTCCAACACTGTTCCAACCAATGACATCAGTTAGGGGGCGGGACTACCCGTTTGCCTGGCCAATGGTAGTAGGGCTATCAGAGAAACCTGTTTGAAAACAGTTATTGAACTTAGTGCTGAAATGCCACGTGAATCGTTCAGCGCAGCCTCACCCCAAGACGTCTTATAACTGACGTTTTGGGACGTCTTTTGACCATACGTCAATATTCGCCTTTTTAGGGCCCCCTTAAACGTCGATAGATGAGGTTATGGGATCCTAACTCTAAACCTAACCCGTCACCTAACTGACGTTAAAAGCGTCAGTTGTATGACGGCCCGGGATCGCCATCTACCGACGTTTAAGGGAACCCTAAAAAGGCGGATATTGACGTATGGTCAAAAGACGTCCCAAGACGTCAGTTATATGACTTTGGGATGAGACTGTGTTAAATCGTTCACTCATTATCGTGTCATGTGCCTTCACAGGTATGAGCGAGTGCCCGTGATTCTCGTGGGAAACAAGGTGGACCTGGACAACGAGCGCGAGGTTTCGTCGAGCGAGGGTCAGGCTCTGGCGGAGGAATGGGGCTGTCCGTTCATGGAGACATCAGCCAAGAGCAAAACCATGGTGGACGAGCTGTTCTCAGAGATCGTGAGGCAGATGGACTACGCCTCGCAGCCGGATAAAGAAGACCCGTGCTGCTCCTCCTGCAATATACAATAACCCTCGCAATCAGGACCCACGTGGAGATCATCCAAAACTGGTGCATCCGTTCTCACGCACACGTTAAGGCCGTCTACACACTCGAGAACGCTGCCGATCTGTTGATTTACATGGGAACGGTGCGATGCAAAGACGAAAGTGATGTGGCGTGCAAACAAAAGTTGAGAAATGCAACTTTAAGCAATGCTGCAAATACATTGATTTCAACAGGGATTGGGGCGTGGCATTGACCTAGATGATAAAACGTAGGGGTGTTCGAACAAATGTTTAGATAAATTTAACGTTTAGGCAAAGATTCAGATCTTTTGATGGTGCATTGCAAAAAAATAACACACGCAAGAGTTTGCGAAAGCCGTGCAAACAAAAGTTGAGAATTGTGACTTTTGGGAAATGCTGCAAATCCATTGATTTTAATAGGAATGATGCTTTGCGAAGACGTAGATGAAATACTTTGCAAACAAACCTTGAGATTGGACTATTAGACAAACTTCAGATAGCCTATATTGATTTCACACACACAAAAAAACCAAAAACACGCAAGGGTTTGCAAAGAAATGTCGCGAATTTTAGCTGCAAATCCATTGATTTTAATTGGAATGATGTTTTGCAAAGACGTAGATGAAAAGCGCAAGGGTTTACGAAAGCTGTGCAAACAAACCTTGAGAAATTAGACTATTAGACAAACTTCAGATAGCCTATATTGATTTCAACAGGAATGGGGCATTGCATTGACGTAGATGAAAAAAAACGTAAAGTACTAGGCTATTGGTGGGGTGTTCGAACAAACGTTTAGATAAATTTAACGTTTAGGCAAAGATTCAGATCTTTTAATGGTGCATTGCAAAAAAATAACACACGCAAGAGTTTGCGAAAGCCGTGCAAACAAAAGTCGAGAATTGTGACTTTTGGGAAATGCTGCAAATCCATTGATTTTAATAGGAATGATGCTTTGCGAAGACGTAGATGAAATACTGTGCAAACAAACCTTGAGATTGGACTATTAGACAAACTTCAGATAGCCTATATTGATTTCAATGGGAATGGCGCATTGCACAAAAAACAAAAACAAACAAAAAAAAAAACACGCAAGGGTTTGCAAAGAAATGTCGCGAATTTTAGCTGCAAATCCATTGATTTTAATTGGAATGATGCTTTGCGAAGACGTAGATGAAAAGCGCAAGGGTTTACGAAAGCTGTGCAAACAAACCTTGAGAAATTAGACTATTAGACAAACTTCAGATAGCCTATATTGATTTCAATGGGAATGGGGCATTGCACACACAAAAAAACACGTAAAGAAATGTCTAGAATTTTAGCTGCAAATCCATTGATTTGAATTGGAATGATGCTTTGCAATGTCGTATATGAAAACCGCAAGAGTTTGCGAAAGCCGTGCAAACAAAAGTCGAGAATTGTGACTTTTGGAAAATGCTGCAAATCCAATGATTTTAATTGGAATGATGCTTTGCGAAGATGTAGATGAAATACTGTGCAAACAAACCTTGAGATTGGACTATTAGACAAACTTCAGATAGCCTATATTGATTTCAATGGGAATGACTCATTGCACACACAAAAAACACGCAAAGAAATGTCGCGAATTTTAGCTGCAAATCCATTGATTTGAATTGGAATGATGCTAGATAAAAGCGCAAGGGTTTACGGAAACTGTGCAAATTGAGGAATGTAACTTTTAGGCAATGCTTCATCAGATCCGTTGATTTGCAAAGACGTGGATGAAAAATGCAAACCTCGTTTGCGACAATTCTGCAAATAAAAGTTGACAAAACAACTTTTGAGCTCTGGGATCTCAGGCGGGTTCAGTTCTGCTTTTTCGAGCCCGATCTCATGAAAGTTCGTATCGATAGCACGAATGTCATTTCTCGTGGCATTTATACGCCAAAAACAGTTTTTGCGTGTATTTGGTACACGTTTTTCGCGTGCATATGATACGCACTTTTCATATGCAACTATATGAAATTATATTAATTACTCCCCAACTATATTAACTCCCCACCCCCCTAAACCTACCCCAGAGTTTTTTAGTGCATAGCATAAAAACATAGCACGCAAAAAACATTTTTGCCGTATAAATGCCACGAGAAATGACATTTGTGGTATAGATACGCATCTTAATGAGTCTATGTTGGTTTTTTCCCGTGTATGAACCCATGTTTCCTGCAAACGCAGCTTTCTTCAGTGTGTAAACGCCTAAATTATGATCAATTAATTGACAAGAAACTCCAAAATAAGGTCAAAGGGGTTATAAAAATGCGCCATACTTGAGTCTTTCCTTTCTCCGCATGTTTTCAACACGTTCATTCAGAGTTTGGCGCCGTTCGTAAGAGACTCATTTCGTTTGCACATAGAGAACCCGATGTCTTAAACTGCCATTACTTTAATAAAGAGCCAGAAAGAGCTAGTTTTGTTCTTCCAAACGGCCCACGGTCGTCGGCGAAGGGGACGTTTCCTCCGAGGGACTATCGGACGTCTGGGTTTGAGATGTTGAGGGACATTTTCTTTGAGGAAGCCAAATAGGATCCTGAGAAGCACTTTTCTTTTGTACCTTCGTTTCCATTTTGATTTACGAAACTGCTGGGAATATTCAGCTGATTATGTTGTGTTTTTTTTTTCCTCGATATAGAATGTTGCAAATTATGTATTTTGTAATAATGTAGTAAAACAATCATGGGACTTGCTTTAGATTAGACTGTAAAGCTTTGAATCAGGCAGGAACAGTATTTCGTGAAACGCAATCGGCACTTTCCATGAAAAGGGTCCTGTTACTTTTTTTAAGCAATAAAGACAAACAACTAGTTGATAAGTTCGATAAAAACAAATCAAGTGACTCGAGCCTTTAAAATGTTGATTTTGGCCTGTTGCACCTCAGAGGTCCTCATATTCAGCTGTTAAAAATAATCATTTCGATAATGATGTTCGGTTAGGGGGATATTATTTAAAAGTAGATCACAAAATGTTAATTAAATTCATTTTAAATGTATTCTAGTTAATATTTGACCTCCTGAGGTGGACGAACACGATTTCAAGTCCTGTTTTGAACCCTGTTTGTGGAAAGTAGCCATTAATCTGGAAGCCTGTACTAGATGTGATTGTTAATTTAATGATATTGTGGAACGGGAATAATCATAATGCAGTCAACCTCATGAATGTTGTACAGAAACACAAGGAGGAAAACAATTATAGTGGCTAACTTCGTTATCAGTTCCTCGATTCATCTGCTTTGAGCAAATATGACAGGAATAATAATAGAAAAATCATTTTATCATACCTTTCTCAGGAGAGTTACAGGCTACCAAATCTGTTATTAAAATTTATGAGGATATGTTGTTTTTTTTTTCATTTTATTTCTGTTTATTTAATCATTAGAGTATAAGATAATAATGTTTTCTTAATCTATATTGTCGTTTTTTTGAGTATTACAGAGCAATTCTTATTCAGACCATCACGTCTGTGATCCATGAGATCATCCAGAAATGTAAAAATGTGTAAAATTGTATTGAAAACAATTCAAGATGGTTGTGTGTAGTTTATAAAAAAGATGCCAAACTTAGCGGTTGATTTAGCGGTCATATGCATGGCTAAAACATCATTATTTGTGAATATTACAGCAGATGAGACTAAACGAGTGGAATAGACGCACACACACACACACACACTCAACAGCCCTGGACGATCAGTTATGGGTGACTCTGCCTTGCCATGTGAACTAAGGGTTTGCCTTTTTAACTTTCATCATTGATCTTATATTTTTTTAAGTGAACATTTACCCTCTCCCACATGGTAAATGGATTGTGAATACGGTTTCATTCAACACGACAATAAAAACATCTTATTCACAGAAGTGGACGCAGGTTTGAGTTTGTCTGCAAGTAATGACTTTATTCAACTATTAATTTCCTTCTCTGTGGGCCTCGAGATTTCACGTAGTGTATTTACTCGGACTATTTTAACGACGTCTTAAATAACTTTCTGGGCCGGCAAGTTTCAATTACAATAGAAGCCTATGGAGGAGTTATCCAGCTCTCAGATTTAATCAAAAATAGCTTAATTTGTGTTACGAAGATGAATGAAAGTCTTATGGGGTTGAAGAGTCATTACTGACAGAGTTTACATTTTTGAAGCGTACTATCCCTTTAATGAATCACATGGAAGTGTCTGTCATCCAATCAGAATTCAGAATCAAATATCTGTAGTATTATTTATATACTATGATAGTACTTTTATTTTAATATTTTCAGTTTTCATTTAAATTTTTTTGGGGGTTTTACTTATTTTATGTGCTTTTTTTATATTTCTATTAAGCTTCAGCTTATTTTTATGTCAGTTTTAGTCAGTGTCGTTTTTCAACTTTAGCTTGTTTTATTTCAGTTTCTTGCCAAATTAACATGTTTAATTAATTAATGTTTATATAATATATAAAAATGTATATACGATATATAAATATGTATTTTTTAAAAATAATGTATAATTAAAACTATGTAATATTTGTTTAATATTTTATATTGTCGATATATATAGACAATATAAAATTATATATATATATATATATATATATATATATATATTAATATATAATTATATATATATATATAAAATTAAATATAAAATAACTAACCTATTATTATATGTATTCATTATATATATATATATAATGAATAATATATTTTATATTATAATATATATATATATATATATATATAAACATTAAAAATACATACAAGCCACGATATATAGGCTATATATACACACACAATACAATTATAATAATATAAAATAATTATTATATATTTTTTAAATAATATATAATTTATACTTTTATGTAATATATATTTAATAATTATTTTATATTGTATTATTCTTATTTTATATTGTAATGACCAAAAATAACATGTTTTAATTAACAATAGCAGTTCTGTGTGTTATAAATACATATACTTCACCTATTTTTTCACTCATATTAGAGTTAAGATGATGAATTTCTTGACTTTAATGTTCTATTTGCAGCGTTTGGAGTGAATGTGCTGTTATCTGGTGGAATGAGTGAGACGTTTGACAGGAGATTTCACACACCACCCACTGTACAGCTTTCATCCTCCTCTGAGATCCTGCAGTGATGGAGAGATGGATCAGTGTGTGTGAGGAACAGGTCTATGGAGGACAGGATTCGCCTCAGGCCACAGTGCTGGGTGTCATGGCAACAGGACGATAACACAACATCACGACGGTATCTCTGTTTATGTTCAAGTGGGTTTTGTATGTGGTGTGCAGAGGCTTTACATTCTCTCAAGCCCTCTTTAATGTGTCAGTGTTTTCTCCCACACACAGCAATGACATTAAATGGAGTCTCATGAATTTCAGAAGAATCAAACGGCTCACACTTGACAACGATACAAGTCAGAGACCACAATATGAACTCTTTGTTCTGGTCATAAAAAAGCTCTGTGTTGTGAATGAAACATTTAAATAGAGACCCATCCCTCACAGCCTCGTTTAATTTGCTAAACCTACAAAATCTCATGAGAACTTCAATTTTTGTGATTTCAACTTGGTTTGATAAATAGCTTTGATTTTATAGTAATTTTGTAGAAAAAAAATATTTTGTAAAATATATATTTTAGATAAAAGAAAAAAAATTAGTTCAGTATATTTGATTTAATGTAAATTTAAAACTTCCATAACTTTTTCATACTTTTATTTTTTTTTAAGTGCTTTTATTTCAGCAATAATCTGCTGAGAGTTTTCTAAACGTAGGTGTTTATTCCAAAGCATACCTGAATTACAACTAAGTTTTAATATTGCATTAATGTCCATTCTCAAAAAGGGGGGGGGGGGGGGGGGGTGACAGTTAACCGTTATGTGCCAAATCAATCGTTTGGTTGAGCATGTTTTTGAAAAATTATTAAAAAATATTCTTACATTTTTTCATAGCACCAAGTAACATCATTTTGTAAAGTTAAGGCTTTTACAATGTAATATGTAAAAAAATATGCTTGAATATGAATTTCATAATTGGTTTAGGGGTATTTTTTATACTTATTTAAAAAAACACAAAAAAAATCATAATAACAATGTCTTAAGTGAATGAATATTGCAATTGCATTATGTTCCAAGATACAAATGATTTTTAAATGATAGCCTATATTAGGCTATACTACTTTTTACTTGATGGTTAAACCAAAAACAAATGGTTTAAAAAAAAAACAAAAACATGACAGCAACAACTACAATGAGGAGAACTTGATAGATGTTTTATTTGTTACAAAGCACAGCTAAACGCAAGTGATCTAAAATGCTCTTCAGAAGTTTCCAAAACAAGTGGCTTTAGTAGATTCAGAATGATGTGTTTTTTTAGAAACAAGAAGTCACATCTGGAAACACCTTCCCATGATTCATCATTTCAGCCCTAGTGAATTCTCTTTAAAACACATTATTTGCAGTGACGAGGGCCAAGAAATCCCGCTGGTTCAACTATAGCGGAGGCAAGATATGAATCACTTTCTAATGCTTCATTAGAGGCTGAGAGTTATTGGGACGTTGTCAAGCTAATTATGGCCATTACCTCCAAAACACGCTGGAGGAGTTTAAAGTTTCCATCGGTGTATTTTAAAGCCCTGTAACTTGCTATGAAGAGAACATTGTTCATGCAAACAGCACAAACGAGGTGTTATTTTTTATGTACAACTGCAAGTAAACAAATACCCAGATTTGAGCCATTTCTGAAGACAATGCAAATTTGTGCAATGCAAAACTTTTATCACACTGCAGGTCCATAACAAGCAGCAACATTCTAATCTAACAAATGAAGTTTACCAGGAATTAAGAAAAACTGCAATACATCTAAAATCCGCTAGAGGCCGGTCGCAAAAAGGAGTAAATGTCAACAGACCCCATGTTAAAATGTCCGTTTTCACAGCATAAATTCATGTTTTTACAGGTTGATCCCATGGACTTTTATTGTATTTTTGGATAGGTTCCGTGTGCCTGACAACTGTGAGGTGGGTGAATTTTTTTCTAACCCGTTAGTTTAGATCATATTTAGATATAAAATGTATGACAAATAAGGGCGGTTAACTTTGATTGACAGCTGATAACGGGCTGTGCCGACGTCTCGGCCATTATAGCCTACCACCTCTGTTTTCTTTCCGAACATTTGTATTTTGTATTTCCCAAGATTTTCTAATATGGCGGCGCCCATACCCCCCATAAACAGCCTTAAAACTGTTCTTTAGAAAGTCTATGGGTGACGTCACAGACGCAAAATACTTAAATGTTTGTAAATATGCATATTTTGCAATAGACTTACATATAATCAACATTTGTAAATGTGTAGTTTTATTTTTCTTCACCGTTTTAATTGCATTGTGCTGTTCGCAATGCTTGATGGGATTGTAGTTTTTTTTACACAGTCTTGTCTTTTTGTACGATTTTCAACGTTTTTTGTTCCAAATCAAAGTTTGTAGTGTTGTGATTCACCATAGCTGATTGTCATCATGACTTAACTCTTTTTTAACTCTCTCTTAAGACTATTTTAAAATCCCTAATGGAAAAATTATGAAAACAAAAAACTTCTGGGACGTTTTTTGAATAGGCTACACAAAAGTAGTTGTGTATTCTGACCAAATAAATTCTGCATGGATAGTTCTGGGTGAAATATACGTTCGGTTGCAGTAATGTTATACTCAGGTCATTGGCTCAATAAATCCCTTCTTTGTTGAGAGTCGAACACCCATATGCAAAATAATTAGGATCAGATCGAGGATGTCTTGGATGATTGCTAGAGTGTTGCTATGTGATCGCTATGTTCTGAGCTGTTGCCAGGGTGTTTCTATGCAGTTACTATGATGTTTTGGTTGCCAGAGGGTTTCTGTGGGCGTTCTGGGTTGTTGCCTGGGTGTTGCTATGCAGTTACCAGGGTGTTTAGGGTGGTGGACAGGGCGTTGTTATGTGATAGCTATGTTCTGAGCGGTTGCCAGGGTGTTTCTGCAGTTACTAAGATGTTTTGGAGTGTTGCTGTGTGGTGTTCTGGGTTGTTGCCAGCATGTTTCTATGCAGTTACTATGATGTTTTGGTTGCCAGAGGGTTGCTGTGGTTGTTCTGGGTTGTTGCCTGGGTGTTGCTATGCAGTTACCAGGGTGTTTAGGGTGGTGGACAGGGCGTTGTTATGTGATCGCTATGTTCTGAGATGTTGCCAGGGTGTTTCTATGCAGTTACTATGATGTTTTGGTTGCCAGAGGGTTGCTGTGGGTGTTCTGGGTTGTTGCCTGGGTGTTACTATGCAGTTTTCCAGGGTGTTTAGGGTGGTGGACAGGGCGTTGTTATGTGATCGCTATGTTCTGAGCAGTTGCCAGGGTGTTTCTGCAGTTACTATGATGTTTTGGAGGGTTGCTGTGTGGTGTTCTGGGTTGTTGCCAGGGTGTTGCTATGCAGTTACCAGGATGTTTTGGGTGGTTCGCAATGCTTGCCTTTTGCATTTTTCTGCTGTTGTTAGGATGTTTTGGGAAAGGAGGTGGAAAATGGTTGTTAAAAACTGTATTTGGTTCCAGAAACCTTGACTAAGTGGAAAAATAAAATGCCACAACCACCCTCGATGAACTCCACACCAGGGACTAGTGATGTTTACACACCTCATTCGCCTCTTCCATCACACACACACTTTGATCTGTCACATCTAACAAACATCCATAGGGTGTGCACCATCTGGAGAGACAATCTAGATAAGATATTTCCGTGCACCTTGTGTTTCCTCAAACCTCAAAGCCCTCATGCATATTAGATCATTGAGGTTGGCCTATTTCTTTGTTTTAAATGATATATATTTAGTATTCCCTATATTTGGAATATTTTACTACCATAATAGTGCTCATACTACACACACACCTACTAGAACATACTTAATATAAGTGGCCGTGAAGTAATTAATTACTTGTTCAAACCTACCTAATGTGATTTCGGACTTCTGAATAGTGTAGTTTATAATGTCTTAGTTTATAATGATCAGTATATGAGAGAATATGAACAGTAAATACGCAGCACACTTTTAGTCTCACATCTCTGAACATGATGCAACACAATATTTTTATTATAACCCCTGGATACATCCATAAATACTTCCCCTCCTGTTAGTCCTGTTCTCCCAAATGCACCCACGTACGTTACACACACTTTATATAATACCCTGGCGCCCCTCTGTTCTGGGCATCTGTGGAGGACGAGTGCTGAAGACGTCTCTGAAGGACACACACACACCATTAGACATCATAACACATCACAAATCGGAAATTATTAACTTTCATACAAAACTTGCTAGTGTGTGATCATTGGTTGTTAGGTGTTAAAAATATGACTTGTTCTTGGTGCATTTCTATGCTGTTACCAGGGTGTTGCTATGCAGTTGTTAGGATGTTTGGATGGTTGCGAGTGTGTTATCTTTGTTGGTTCATAATGTATTTCTATGTTGTAGGATGTTTTGGGTGGTTGCCAGGCTGTTGCTATGCAGTTACTAGGATGTTTTGGATGGCTGCCAGGGTGTTACTATGTGGTTGCTTAGGTGGTCTGAGGTGCTGTTAGCATGTGGTTGCTAGGATGGTTTGGGTGGTTGTCAGGGTGTTGCTTTGCAGTAACTAGGATGTTTTAGGTGGTTGCCAGGGTGTTCAATATGATACTGAGTGGTTCATATTGCATTTCTATGATGTTTTGAGTTGTTTCTAGGGTGTTTCTATGCATTAATTAGGATATTTCGAAGGGTTGCAAGGTGTTACTATGCAGTTGCTTAGGTGTTCTAAGTTGTTCTAAGCGTGTGTCTGTGCGGTTGCCAGGTTGTCGCTATGCATTTACTCGGCTGTTTTGGAAAGTTGTCAAAGTGTTTCTATGCGATGGCTTGGGTGTTGCCAGTTACTAAGATGTTGCAATTACTAGGATATTTTGGATGGTGGTCAGGATGTTGCTATGCAGTTACTAAGATGTTTTGGATGGTTGCCAGGAATTTGCGATATAGTTGCTAGGATGTTTTGTGGTGTTGCTTGCCAGAGGGTTGCTATATGATAACTAGGATGTTCTGGGTTGTTGCCAGGGTGTTATCTTTGTTTGTTAGGGGGTTGCTAAAATGTACTGAGTAGTTTATATTGCATTTCTATGTTTTGGATTGTTTCCAGGGTGTTTCTATGGGGTTGCCAGGGTGTTGCTAAGCAGTTACTAGAATACTTTGGATGGTTTCTATGGTGTTACTATGCAGTTGCTTAGGTGTTCTGTGTGGCTGTTAGCATGTTTCTATGTGGCTGTCAGGGTGTTGCTATGCAGTTACTCGGCTGTTTTGGATGGTTGTCAGGGTGTTGCTATGCAGTTACTAAGATGTTTTGGATGGTTATCATGAAGTTTGCCTATAGTTGCTAGGATGTTTTGTGGTGTCGCTTGCCAGAGGGTTGCTATATGATAACTGGGATGTTCTGGGTTGTTGCCAGGGTGTTATCTTTGGTTGTTAGGGGGTTTCTAAAATGTACTGAGTAGTTTATATTGCATTTCTAAGTTTTGGGTTGTTTCCAGGGTGTTTCCATGTGGTTGCCAGGGTGTTGCTAAGCAGTTACTAGGATACTTTGGATGGTTTCCATTGTGTTACTATGCAGTTGCTTAGGTGTTCTTGTTTGGTTGTTAGCATGTTTCTACATGGCTGTCAGGGGTGTTGCTATGCAGTTAGTCAGCTGTTTTGGATGGTTGTCAGGGTGTTGCTATGCAGTTACTCACTATTTTGGATAGTTGTCAGGGTGTTGCTATGCAGTTACTAAGATGTTTTGGATGGTTATCAGGAAGTTTGCCTATAGTTGCTAGGATGTTTCGTGGTGTCGCTTGCCAGAGGGTTGCTATACGATGACTGGGATGTTCTGGGTTGTTGCCAGGGTGATATCTTTGTTTGTTAGGGGAGTTTCTAAAATGTACTGAGTAGTTTATATTGCATTTCTGTGTTTTGGGTTGTTTCCAGGGTGTTTCCATGTGGTTGCCAGGGTGTTGCTAAGCAGTTACTCAACTGTTTTGGAAAGTTTCCAGAGTGTTGCTATGTGGTGGCTTAGTTGTTCTGAGTAGGATTGCACATTGCTATATGGTTGCCAAAAGGCCTATGTGGTTGCCAAAAAGTCCTACATTCTTCTTAGTGGTTGCAAAATGTGTTTTGAGTGTTTTTAGCACATTTAGCATGTGGCTTGAGTGTTATGAGTAGTTGTGCATGGTTCATAGCATACATGTTGTTAGCACAATTTTTTAAGCTGAATTACAACCATACATTTTTGGTTTAGATTTATAAAGTCAATTGTACATACAGTGATTTTGTTTTATTACTAACCTAACCTATATTCAACGGCAGATTCATGACGGGTGGTTTTACTTTAAAGAACGCATGTCTTTTTCTTTTCCAGTGCTTCTATTTCCACTCCGCTTTGGTTGCCCTCCAAACTTCCCCAGAGGGACTCGACTGCTGCCAAAACGCTGAGTGCTATTTCCACATCCCCATCCCACACCGCAAAGGGTCGTGGGAGATCCCGCTTTCCCCAGTCTGTCAGTTGATGTGGCCTGGCTCACAAACATCTCACTCGACAATATACACATTTAGCTGCTACCTCCGGAGAGTGTATCTATTTATTATCAATCACACACATATCCGTGGCAAATGATCTGCGAATTTGATTCAAATTGCAGGAGAATAAATATGGAATTCACTATGATTTTAACCAATCATGTCTTCTAATGCACGTATTGCCGAGTATCGTCCTAAACATAGTCAGTTATTGAAGTTGAGAAAGTAAACACATGTGTCAGTATATTAGATCCACGTAAAAGCTCTTAAAGTGACGGCAGACTAATATCCCTGCTGTCTGTCATTAATGTAATCAAACAACAAAAGACAAAGAAAAAAATCACTCAAAGCTCTTGACTGAACACCGTTTGTAACTTCAATATGGATTATGTTTAAATTATACAGTGCAGTGTTATTTTACATTTGATTGCTTTACATTTCTGTACCTAAAAATGGTCTCTGGCCATTGTGTGGCAGAAAGTTAGTTTCATGCCTTGTGTTCTAGTGTGTGTAAAAGGCTCAAAGTGACCGTTATGGACACACACAGACACTGGACACCTTCCAGAAGTCAGTCCAATGCATCCCGTCACAGGCTGTGAGCTGTCGACAACATAATGAAGCCATAAAATTATGACGAATAAACAATAATTGAACATAAACATTGATGATGTATGTCTAATTTACTTGTGCTCCAGAGTAAACAAACATTTTGACTCGTCAAATTCATTTCTGAGCCTGATGTACTTGTGAGTGATGAACCCTGAATATGTTTAAATATCAAACTAACTTTTTGAGCAAAACGTATGTCACAAAAAGGTTTGAAATGACAAGACAAGCAGCCGTATTGTCATATCATGGAAAAAGCACAGCATTTGAGAACAGATGATACTTGCTTTGGCTTTTTTCCCCTCTAATGTAATGCAATTAGAAATGTTTACGTGTGACTGAACTGAAGTGAACAAATCGTTGTTGAAGGCACTGCACGAGTCTGGAGATTGTCGAAGAGTTTCTCTCGCGCCCTCTTGTGGACAAATAAAGGTAATGTTTTTTTTTGTACAGCAGAGTGTCATTCTCAGCTTCAAAATGGAAATGTCTTTAACGCAGTCGCATTGCACAAGGATGCATAAGACTTATGTTTATTTGTTAACAGGTATGATAAAATATCACAGGCCAAAGCACATGCATGCAACTTTATTTTGCCCATAATTTGTTCAGCTTTACTTTTATTCAAATACAAATAGTAGGTGGCGAAGCTATATAAAACATGCATTTATGCAATTTTATGATTTAACCAATATTTGCCTCCCGTTGACCTCTAAAGCACAACTTAAAGATCCATAACATTGACACAATATGCCAGATATACAGTTGATATTCTTATTATGATAAATGACACATATTTACTTGCATTTTAAATGAATAGATTTCAACAATCATGCATTGACTTTCACGTTTGTGACCATACGTAAACTATCCTGGATTATTCAGCGTCCCTAATTAATTTCGAACAATACAAAACAGGCAGAATCAAAATTATTGAACTGGATTTTAGTTGGCAGAAATAATAAATAGAACATGAAAAAATCAATTACAACAAACTTTTGGCTATTTTGGTTACATATTTTTTGAATGATGAGAAAACAGACTGTAACTTGGCTTAATATAAATTACTAATATTTATATTAAATTCAACTCGTTCAAACAGTTTACATTTACATTAAGTTTAACAAACCAAATTATTGGGTTATTACCCTATGGTTATTACTTACTATATTATTTTAACTACTGTACATTCTAATATATATATATATATATATATATATATATATATATTAGAATATGCAGTAGTATATATACATATATCCAGACTCCAGTAGTTATATATATATATATATATATATATATATATATATATATGTTTATATATATGCTCAGTTTGATATATATATTCTTTTCTCAGAGGATCACAATATATTCAACTAGTATCTATTACATTCATATTAGCATCAAAGAAAACATAAAAAAACAATAAAACAAATAAGAAAATGATACAGGGGATGATAGCCTAACTTGAAAAGCGCTATATAAATGAATTATTATCATTATTAACTTAAAAACAAAAACAAAAGAAAAAAAAACGTACATTTGAATAACGACTGATAAATTCCCGCGTTTACGGTCACTTATTTTGCAATGACATCATTGCGTTCATCTAGACTCCACCCATTTTTATTTTACCCGCGTTCCTCATCCAACGGGATGATCCACAGCTGAATTATATGTGCGTCACGATGACTGACATCCCAACGCACCAAACACGCCAATCATTTAATGTCATTCAACAGCCTGAGCCAATCAGCGGCGAGGAGACAGTGGCTTACGGGCCAATCGCGGCCCTCCATTCATACCGTCCGGTGTCAGAGGTCGCTTCCCCTGCCGGCTTTCATTCGCTCGTCTCTCTTTCTGAATCCAGCAGCGATGGCGGAGCAGCAGCAGTTCTACCTCTTACTGAGCAACCTGATGAGCCCTGACAACACCGTCAGGAAGCAATCGGAGGTAGGAGAGTCGTTTCGGGACCGCTTTGTGTGGTTGTGTGAAGGGAAACGTAACGTATTCGCCTCGAGCTCGGCTCGCAGTTTTAGCGCGGGCCCCTCAGCCTCGCTCTGGCCCAGCACATGTGTGAAGCGCGCGCTGCTGCTATGCGGCTCCGAATCTTTTCAGAGACTCGATTCGTTTCAACGAGCCGACTCTCGAAACAAATCAATCTATTGTTTTGAGTCATCACGCAAAGTATTTCCAAGTAATTATGCGTATATTATATATGAATATGTCGATCTACTTAAATCTTGTTTGTTTGTTTTTTTTTAGATTAAATTTAGTTTTATTTATTCACAACATGTGTGCTTGGGATCGAATAATTGTAACAATAAAGTTGGTCGTTAAATTTCATGTGAGATTTTGACCAGAAATTGCTGTTGTTTATCATAACGATGCTTAAATTTATTTAGATATAAGACTTGTTTCCCTCCACTCCGGTGATTTGCAAAGGCTAATTAAGGAATGGTGTATAATATATTAATCTTACTATTTGTCATCTAAATGTCATCTAAATATATTGTAGACGTAATGCAAGGAGTGTGAAATTCCGAAATCGGTTCTAACGAATCATTCAAAGGAATCGGCTCAAGTGGACAATTCGCCTGTGAATCGGGACAGCACGGCAGTGTGTTGCGTATCAACGTGGCCTAACTAGCGTTCAAACATTTCAAACATTGATTTATACGATTTATTTGTCCCATGTTGGTTTTTAAAAACGCCTTATTGTCGAATCCCCACCCCATACCTAATCTTTCAACGTCCGCTTGACTGTTTTTGCGGTATTATTCGAGCGGTTGTTGTGGCGCTGCTAACCGGGCACAGGTATCGCTCACATCGGCTTGAGTTGCTCGAACGGGACGTTTAATCGGTGTGTCAGTTCTGTCAGGGGTTTAAAAGCTAAACGAGTCACATTCGCGTCTAAATTACGAAATATGCCAGTCAGAGTGGCGAAAACTAAATGACGACCGAAACAAAACTTGACCAGTCTAATTGTAATTTGCGTACTTTCTACTCGTTTATCTCTAACCTTACCCGATAATCCATCCCAGTAGAATAATGAATATTTAAAAACTGTTAAGCGTCGCTAGTGTGTCGAGTCTTGTATTTCACTCATTAAACGGTAACTTTACACTCATCTTCACGCGATGAGGTGAGCTTATCACAAAAGATGCCTATTCACACAGTCATGTCATGGAAACACCTTGGATTTGGGTCATCATGGATAAGTGATTAACCGTTTAGATGTAACGGTTTTCGTTATTTTAAATAAGTACATCTAACGACTTTTCACACCAGCGTTCCATATTTCCTGGCAAATTCGAATTTTCCCACCAAAACTCGGGCCTCATTGGCGCGTGTTCCACTGCTCTTTTGTTAGGAGCTTCTTTATCTGTGCTAAAGCCCCGTGTGGAGTTCAAACCGAGCTCATGTGGATCAGGATGGGTCATTGGGTCTTATCTCTCATCTCTGCCATCGGTCAGCACTTTCCTTTAGCACAGACAATACATGACCAGCATGTCTCTAATGCTGAGCGGAAACTGACTCAGACTGCATGACACAGCCCTTGGAAATCAGCTGTGATGCCACTCTGAGATTTTTAATTGCAAACATTTCCACAATGTAATCTCCAGCAGGTATAATGGTGTGTGATTTCCCTTTGCACCGTTCATTCCAGCATAACCACGTCTATTTATCACTTGCAAACCGATGCCAAGAATCTGTTTGACTCATCCCGAACTGAACAACTTCCACAAGAACCAAGTTTCTGTCTGTGTTTTTAAAGCTGAGTTTGGCTGTCTTGTATATTAATTCATGTCCCTCTTTGCTCTTGTAGGAAGCGTACGACACCATCCCCGGTCAGACGAAGATCACATTTTTGCTGCAGGCCATCCGTGATGCATCCGCTGCTGAGGAGGTACGTGAGTGTTTACTGTCATCAAGCTGTGATAGTTTTTCCAGGCATCCAATTAGACCAGGCAGTGCCTTTAAAGAGGCAGAAAGTACTGCTTTACACGTCCATTATTCCTCATACCTGCTCTCTCAGGGTCAGACGGTGTGCTGTCGTCTTGTAGTCAGAGATGTAAGTATTTTAGTGACAGCATTGTGTTGACTGTGAGTGGGTGAGATTAAATGGAGACTCTGGTGTAAACACGGTCTAGTCTGAACAACACTAGTCTAGAATTCGATTACTGGAACGACTGATGAGACTAACCTGCACCGGTCCGACGCTTGCGTTATAGTTGAGGCCTTACAAAAAAGCACACAATCATCTTTTAAACCCAGTATTTTTTCTCAATCTGTGGTTGAGTTGTAGTGCTGCATGATTAATCATTTTAAATTAAAAGCTGAGATTTAGTGTTGCTCAGTGTGAAAATGCATCACTATTTAAATGGTAAATTGATTTGTTTTTGTTAAATGCAATATTTTTTTTTTCTTAGTGAACTATTGCAATGGTTTCCAGTTGTAAATTTTTGTGCTTAAACTTATTTTTGTTAATTGGCAAAGCAACCTTTTCATTGGTTTAGTTTGTTTTTCATCTAATTTTTATTATTTATTTATTTTTTTTAAATTACAAAATCGCATCAATTTTCTCAATCATGCAACCCTAAGTAGTGGTTTCAGAAGTGTACACTAGGGCTGAATCATCATTTATAGTAGGGCTGTCAAACGATTAATCGCATCCAAAATAAAAGTTTGTGTTTACATAATATATGTGTATGTAGTGTGTATAATTAATTTGTATGTATAAATACACAAACATGCATGTATATACTTTATATATATTTATAAATAATATTATTTATAAATATAAATATTTGACATATTAATAACACATTTTTCTTAAATATATATGTGCATGTGTGGGTATTTATATATACAAATTAATTATACACACATATATTATGTAAACACAAACTTTTATTTTGCTAGCGATTAATCGTTGCCCATCCCTAGTTTACATAATATTTGTGCGCGTAGTGTGTATAATTATTTTGTATATATAAATAGACACACATGCATGTATATATTTAAGAAAAATGTGTTCTTAATATATCAAATATTTATACATAATATTAATTATGTATAAATATATATAAAGTATATACTTTCAGATTTTTCTTAAATATATACATGCATGTGTGTCTATTTATATATATAAAATAATTATACACACTACGCCCACATATATTACGTAAACACAAACTTTTATTTTGAATGCGATTAATCACGATTAATCGTTTGACAGCCCTAATTTATAGACAATGAATTACAAGTTTGTGTGTTTAACCAAGTAAGCACAAACTGTGAGACACAGAACAGGATGAATAACCCTGAGTTAAAGCAATAGAGTTGACATTTCAATTGTGTAAAGCCCACAGATAAACATCTTGAACGAACCACCCAGATGTTAATATGACAATCTCATGCTCCTTCTCAAAAGACCCCATCCCGGCCATTTCTCATCTAATGTGTTTTTTAATTGTCCTCTTCATTTGCTCTCCTGACCTCTGATATTTATAGATGTGTGAAACTAGAGTGCATCGGTCTACTTGCAAAAGTCACTGTGTTCTGTGTTAAGTAGGTAACTTAAGTGTTTGTGATGACTATGGCCACTTTGTTAAACAGTTTTGATCCTGAATGCTAATTGGCAGATAGTTCCCATAATGCTATTTCTTCACATAGCATCAAAAGAGGCTTCTCATAGACTGAATCTCCACCCGGATGGGAAATGGCTTTATTTGCACAGCATGTGCAGATGGATCGGTTCCAGGAGCGCTCTAAAGCTGTGACCGTATCTCCACAGGTTAAACAGATGGCCGCTGTTCTGCTGCGGCGTCTGCTGTCCTCGTCTTTCGAGGAGGTCTATCCCAGTCTGACCATCGACATGCAGACGGCCATCAAGACCGAGCTGCTCACTGGGATCCAGTCCGACGGTTGCTCCAACATCCGCAAGAAGGTCTGCGACATCGCCGCGGAGCTCTCCCGAAATCTCATCGGTCAGTTTTGCTTTTGTTTCACCACAGTGAGTCGTGTAGAGGTTGGCATTTTTTCGGGAATCCCTCTGGATGGGAACAAAATCACTTTTAATCACTAGGGCTCGGTAATAAATATCGATTTCTCAATATTAATCGATTCTCATTTTTGAACCGTTATCGATTCTTGAATCGATTAGTCATCCTGTTTCATTTGAATGAATGGGACGTTGTATCGTGGCTGCGTGCATCCAAAAAATCGCAATAATCTTTGTCCTTTGTTACTATTGAAATGAAACAAAGTCTCAATTTTCAAATTACGTCCATTTTCTTTCGAAATTCAAAAACATAAATAAGGTTTTGTCGCTGTGGCGTGAGATCGCTCTGAGAAGCAGCAGCGCTGATCTCTCTTCCGGCTTAATAATACCAGTCTCAGCGCCAAATAAACATGAATGAGCATCTGAAAGTGTGTTAAAGATAGAGTACAACTTATCAAATCCGGATCATGTCACATTGATTCGCTCAATCAGCGTTTCAACCGTGGAAAGACGTCAGTTAAACAGCTTGTGATCAATATCGTCATATTTACCTCAGAAAACCCACATAAACTCGTTAGTCAGCTAGAAAAAATAACTCTAGAGAGGAGCATTTTGCTAAATATATACACCATATTACATATGCATTATAATCTTAATGTTCTTCAATATTTAATGCATATTTGAATAAATCTGGCAAGTTTTTATGACAGCCACCATTTAAATGTTTATATTTCATATAATCTTCTTATTATAAAAATAAATAAAAGTGTAATTTAAGTGTTTGTATAGCTACAAAACAGTTCATTATTACCTTCATATTAGGCTAATGAAGCCTAACTAGACTCCCATAGTTTACAGCATTAGTTAAGAGATTTGATTCCCTTGAGATAAATTGCCATTTATTGTAACTGATATCCAAAATAATCAATATTGAATCGAATTGTGAAATTTGTCTCAATACCCAGCCCTATTAATCACGTGATTGGGACGGGACAGGAAAAAAAAATGTTTGGGAATCGTAATAACACTGATATGGCCCTATATCAGTTTTATTTTTTTCCCAAATTCCGTTTTTTTCCGTTTTAATTTTTGGGAATTATTATTATTATTTTTACCCTTGACTGTTATTTTAGTCGTAAAAAGAGTGTGCTTTTAAAGTTAATAATTAAAAAAGTTTTTATTTTTTATTTGTGGGACGTGAGTTTTGAAGATCCACACCCGTCACCCTCTAGTGTAGAGGCGATCTAAAACCTTCTGTTTTTATCTCAAGATGATGATGGCAACAATCAGTGGCCCGAGATCCTCAAGTTCCTGTTCGATTCGGTCAACTCTCAGGACGTCGGCCTCAGAGAAGCAGCGCTGCATATTTTCTGGTGTGTGAATTTTTACTCTGATCAACTAATCTGACTCAAACTATGCTGTAAAAGTACGGTTGCTTTTCTCTTTCTGAATCATTTGTGTCCTCCTCGTTCAGGAACTTCCCTGGTATCTTTGGCAATCAGCAGCAGCATTACATGGAAGTGATCAAGCGCATGTTGGTTCAGTGTATGCAGGATCAGGAAAACCCACAGGTGAGGCTCTTGTTCAGTGTCTGCCTTTTTTTACATGATCGTTTGTTCACGATAAGTGACTAATTCAGGATTCCCACTGGCGCTTGCGTTCAGTTTGATCAAATTTAAGATCATACAAATGACCTTAAATCAAGTCATACATTTTTAAGGTCATAAATCTTACATTTTTAGATGCTTCAAAAGCTGATGATTGAATTAAACATTGAGCGCTGCACGTTCGTCGTTCTATAGGCTTATGATCTTCTTTATTTGTAGATGAACTTTACTTTATGGTGTTTATATTGAAATGTTTTAGATGACTAAGAGTGGATATTGTATCTCCCTAAGCTTTTTAAATGAGCAGCCAGCAATAGTAAAGCAGACATTTCAAAATAAGAGTCCCTGTATTTTAGGCTTGTTTATAATTATAGACTCGCATTATACATCAAATATTTTTTTGTTACCTGAAAAATTCAGGAAACCTGTGGCTTTGTACAATCATTCCAATAATATACATGTGTAACTTTCATTATGTATATATTGAGTTAAATTCGCAGGTTCCCTAATTTGCAGTTTAATGTGTGCAAAATAATCTGAATTTGGTTTTAATTTCATGCAAGACTGAAATTAGATTTTAAAAAGCCCTGAAATCTTCAAACTTTGTTCTTTCAGATTCGAACCCTGGCTGCACGTGCCGCTGCGTCCTTCATCCTGTCCAATGAGGGAAACACAGCTTTGTTGAAACACTTTTCAGACCTTCTTCCCGGCATCCTACAGGTGACGAGCTCTTAACCCATGTTCTGCAGTATTTGAAGTCCGTATGGTTGTCACATTTGATGATTCCTTTTTAGTTCCTGCGTTGTGCTTTTGAACGTGTCATTTTGCCAAGTTTAAACTAGAGGACAAAATATGAACAGTTGTCTAGTCACCATTGCTTAATTTAATGCACCCTTTTATTGAGCTTTATTGTTTGCGTTGATAATTTCCATTTAAATCCGAGCAAAAAAAACAAGGACAGCCTGATGCGTGAAGATACTCAGAACATTTGATGGAGTCTATCATTTTCACATGTTTAAATGGACAAGTCTTAACTATTCAAGTGATTTTTAAACCATTCAAGTGCAAGACATGAATTTAAAACACCCGAATTGAGTTCTTCCTTATCAGGCAATTGTCAATGCAATTTTGGTATGTATGCTTGTAAATGCTGTTGGTTAAGTGAATGTAAACTGATGGGAGAAAATCAGATGTGTATTGAAATATTGGATCTGTGCATTAGCTCTGAAGTGTCCTAACAATCTAATTTATTAGAGTACAAGATTATGTGGGTGAATGACTCCTTTTTTTATTAAATAGTGGGGCTGATAAATTTTGGCATGTTATCTAAACCACTGGAAAAAATCCTTAGTGTTGATCAGTGTTAATTTTGGCACCCATTTTTGATTTAGTCTTAGTCTTCATCTTCAGACGAAAATGTTTATTGGTCTTATTTACATTTCAGTCATTTTGTCTTTCATAGTTTTAGTCTAGTTTTAGTTGACGAAAAGTCATTGCAATTTTTGTCAACTTTTAGTCATTACATTTAGTCAAACTGCAGTTACCGAGATTAATTTTGGTAGCGATTTATATGTAGTCTTTAATATTTAGGGAAAAAAATTAATTTATTTTTTTCTCTCTAGGCCAATTTAATTTAGCTTATGAGAAATTGAAACGTTTTGTTGACATTGCACTCTTTAGCAGTAGCACTTGTGCAATTCTACATATCAATTTCCCTTAGTTCAGTGGTTCTCCAATTTTTCTCTAGTCACACCTTTTCATTAAGGGACAATATTTGCCCTTTTAATCGATTTTTCCTGTTAATTTTTTTTAACCTTTATAAATATCTTTATAAAATAAATAATGCTTTAAGTGAGTCACCGAGTCATTCATTCATTCACTAACGAAGCAATGCTGTCCTTATGAACGGATCATTCAATCTCACGCTTCGTTCAAAGCCACAGATTCGTTCACAAATGTAGAACATCACTTATTCGTACCCTTTTGTTTGTTGAACTGATGTATAAAATCAATCAATTTCAATGTATAAAATCGATATTCAGAAAACATTGCATTCTTGCTCGTATAATATGATCAACATTAAAAACACAGCTGCATTTTGATCGCAGATTTAGTCGCACAAACAGCTCGAGCAGCTCGTGACAGAACCAAGACCGACATGAATGACGCTTTAAGTTGAAAAATTCAAATGAAGATCGCTGAACTAAAGTTTAGCTTGTCTGTGTTTTCTGATCATCCACACACTTCTTCCGCAGTGTAGAGAGAGAGGTGTTTGCATTGCAATGCGCGTGGTTGCCAGATACTATTGAAAAGACCGGCTAAAATCGTGTTTTTTTTTTAACAGAAATCTCTGACTGGGGATTTATAGTTTTGAAATCTGGCAACCGTAAGCATGAACGCTCCTAAAAACAGTCAAACTGTTGTTTTTCCTTTATTTGATAAAAAACAAGTGGTTTTAATTTTTTAAACACATTTCAGTCTCGTCTTTATTCGTCAACAATATTGCATGTGTTGATATAGTCACATTGATTGTTTAATGACGTGGGTTTCGTCTCTCATCGTCTTGTCTTAGTCAGGGAAAAAAAGGTCGTCAACGAACATTTTTCGTCATAGTTTTCGTTAACAAAATTAACACTGGTGTTGATAAAGTGCACTAAAAGGATCTCTTTCCCTAATCAGGCGGTGAATGAATCCTGTTACGCTGGTGACGACTCCGTGCTGAAGTCATTGGTGGAAATTGCAGATACGGCCCCCAAATACTTAAGACCCAACCTGGAAGCCACTCTCCAACTGAGCCTAAAGGTAAACGCTTATATTTTATCTTGACCAGTAGGAGTTATTTTATAAATGCATCAACTATATATAATAAATCTATCCTAATGTGCCTGGTGGTTCCTTGAGACGGCTTGTCCGTGCTGATTCTTGAGGTTTAATTTGACAGGCGCATATTTATCTCTGCGATTTAATGCTTGGAAGTTGCCAGTTTCATGCATCTTCCACAGCCCGGTTGCAGAAACAACTTCTCATAAGGCTAAAACCTCAAATATTCACTCAAAACTGTCTCAATGCCTTGATGTAGATTAGCGCTTCTCACTTATTTGGTCGCACCCGCCTTTAAAACTTTCTAAAAAAAGTAGAAAGATATTTTTCATTGAAAAACGTGCAATGAAGACTGAAATGTCATTGACTCATATAATGGTAAAAGAGAATAATAGAGTAGATTTACCTTTTTTTGGGCCACACTTTGAGAACGACTGATGTAGATGATTGTAAGAAATGCCGAATATTGATTTGTCTTCTTACCAGCTGTGTGCGGACACCAACCTCACAAACATGCAGCGTCAGCTGGCTCTGGAAGTCATCGTCACGCTCTCTGAAACTGCTGCTGCCATGCTGAGGAAACACACCAACATCGTCGCTCAGAGCGGTGAGATGTTTAACACTTCCTGTTACAGTGCTAAATGACTTCGTCAAAGCTACTGAAACTTGTCAAGATATAGTCAGTGTGCTGTTCCATGCAAAAATTAACTTGTGTGGTGTGAGGAAGTGAAAATGCTACAAGTACTTATTTTGCTAACTTATGTTAGTAGTTTGATTAGTTTTAACAATGAATTAAAACGTTTTTCGCAAGTCTGGCTAAACTTGTATTGCACTTGTAGTAATTTTGCATGTTTCAGTGCTTTTGTTAACGGGTCAGTTACCCAAAAATAAGAAATTAAAATCAATTACTTGCCTAAGGATGAGTAAATGACAGAAATATAGAATTTAAAAAAAGTTTTTTTTTTTACTATATTTAAATTGTCTTTAATGGTTATGGTAATATTATTTATTGTTAATAGTTATAAAATGATTTGATTTACAACTACTGTTTTTGTAAATGAGAACCATTACATGTATTTTTTTATTACTGCTATTAGTGGTTATAAAAATGTGTAAAAGTTGTAAAAAATAATATTATTTATTGTTAATATTTATAAAATGATTTGATTTACAACTACTGTTTTAGTAAATGAGAACCATTACATGTATTTTTTTATTACTGCTATTAGTGGTTATAAAAATGTGTAAAAGTTGTAAAAAAATAATATTATTTATTGTTAATATTTATAAAATGATTTGATTTACAACTACTGTTTTTGTAAATGAGAACCATTACATATGTATTTTTTTATTACTGCTATTAGTGGTCATAAAAATGTGTAAAAGTTGTAAAAAAATATTATTTATTGTTAATAGTTATAAAGTGATTTGATTTACAACTACTGTTTTTGTAAATGAGAACCATTACATATGTATTTTTTTATTACTGCTATTAGTGGTCATAAAAATGTGTAAAAGTTGTAAAAAAATATTATTTATTGTTAATAGTTATAAAGTGATTTGATTTACAACTACTGTTTTAGTAAATGAGAACCATTACATGTATTTTTTTATTACTGCTATTAGTGGTTATAAAAATGTGTCAAAGTTGTAAAAAATAATATTATTTATTGTTAATAGTTATAAAATGATTTGATTTACAACTACTGTTTTAGTAAATGAGAACCATTACATGTATTTTTTATTACTGCTATTAGTGGTTATGAAAATGTGTAAAAGTTGTAAAAAATATCAATTTATATTTATAGTAAAAGTAAATATACTTAATGATTATAGTAAAAAAAAAAATCCAATTTAAATTATTACAACTTACTATTATTAATGTGTTTAATTGTTAATATAATTATATTAACAATTATAATGATTACTATTATTGATGCTTAAAATATAGTAGAAAAAACACTGCTTTTCAAAAACTGCAGAGCAACTTCATGTTGGTAGCAATGCAAATTAGTCACAACCTAACACTGCTAATGGCCTGCGTCGTGTAACGCTTGACGTTGAGCGTATGTCATCTGACGTTCATCTGTTGCTTGTGAATGTTTCAGTACCTCAGATGTTGAGTATGATGGTGGATCTGGAGGAGGATGAGGATTGGGCCATGGCTGATGAACTCGAAGATGATGATTTTGACAGGTGAGAATGTTTGCATAAACTGTCAGTTTTATATATATATATGTACACCACTGGTAAACATTAGCATACTAGTAATTTCCCATTGAAGGTTGCTGGGATTTGATCTGAGTCTGACGTTATTGCTTTGAAACGCTTGTCAATACTTGTTAGTGGTTCAATGTCTTTATAAACGTAACTCTCTGGTGTTCAGTAATGCCGTGGCGGGTGAGAGCGCTCTGGACAGGATCGCCTGTGGACTCGGAGGGAAGATCGTCCTTCCCATGATCAAGCAGCACATCATGCAGATGTTGCAGAACCGTGAGTAGATGCCTCTGATCGAACAAATGTTAATATGTCCACAAATGCAGTCATGTGAAAGGTCTGGTTGTCTCGCAGCGGATTGGAAGTACAGGCACGCTGGTCTGATGGCGCTGTCTGCTATCGGCGAGGGATGTCACCAGCAGATGGAGGCCATTCTGAGTGAGATCGTCAGCTTCGTTTTGCTCTTCTGTCAGGATCCTGTAAGAATTGTATATAAATCACCACTTCATTTGCGTATGAACAAGCAAGACGCTAAACGTAGCCTCATTCCAAACCCCCTCAGCACCCCAGGGTCCGCTACGCCGCCTGCAACGCTATTGGACAGATGGCCACAGACTTCGCCCCCACCTTCCAGAAGAAGTTCCACGACAAGGTATTGCGTTCTTAATTTAGTTTCTTGGATTTTAAATGTTTTGTTGCACATAGTATTTCTGTATAAATTTTTGCAAGTGTAAATTTTAGGCCATAATGTGACATCATATTGCTCTGAAAATGTAAATGGCTTGATTTAAGTTTTTTTTTTTTTTTTTTTGTATGGTGGTTGTGCACACACTGCAAAAACACATTTATATTAGAGCCCGGCTGATACCGATACAAATATTTTGGGGTTTTAAAATCCGATATTCCGATTTTTTTTTTTTTTTTATTATTTTTTTTTATAAAAACACATTTATGTTAGAGCCCGGCTGATACTGATACAAATATTTTGGGGTTTTAAAATCCGATATTCCGATTTTTTTATTTTATTTATTTATTATAATTTTTTTTTATAAAAACACATTTATGTTAGAGCCCGGCTGATACCGATACAAATATTTTTGGGTTTAAAAATCCGATATTCCGATTATTTTATTTATTTATTATTATTTATTTATTTATTTATTTTTTTGTATGGTGGTTGTGCACACACTGCAAAAACACAATTATATTAGAGCCCGGCTGATACCGATACAAATATTTGTGGGTTTAAAAATCCGATATTCCGATTATTTTTTTATTTATTTTTAAATTTTTTTTTTTTATTTATTATTATTATTTTTTTATTTATTTTTTTGTATGGTGGTTGTGCACACACTGCAAAAACACATTTATGTTAGAGCCCGGCTGATACCAATACAAATATTTTTGGGTTTAAAAATCCGATATTCCGATTATTTGATAGTGGCATTAGCTAGCTTTGTGGTTAGCTAATCTATGATGAGCCATAATTTAGCAATACTGCAAATTGTAAAACATAGGCCTACATTTTCAATATAACAGGCCAAGGAGAGATGATTGAAGCGTGTTTAGTCTATTTTAATTTTTGAAATATTCATTTATCGGCCATTATAACTGCCGATACCGATATTTTGGAAAATGCCTAATATCGGCCGATAATATCGGTCTAGCTCTAATTTATATGTAAACACCATATAAAAGTGAATGTTGCATCCAATGACTCCTTTTAAAGGATTTGGGATTCTCACTTTTCTCATTCCCCCCCGGGTCAGGTGATCTCAGCGCTCCTGCAGACCATGGAGGATCAGTCGAACCCTCGGGTCCAGGCCCACGCGGCGGCCGCCCTCATCAACTTCACAGAGGACTGTCCCAAAACCCTCCTCATCCCCTATCTGGACAGCCTCGTCCAACACCTGCACGTCATCATGGTCGGCAAACTCCAGGAGGTGCTCTTATCTCTTTCAGTTTGTTTATTGGATTGGTTAACGGGAGTTTGAATACCAAGCTGCTCCTTTTTAATGAGTTTAACTCTCCTATTGGCTTGTGGAAACTGCAGCGTCAGTCACGTCTGTTTTCCCTTCTGTTAGGTGCACAAAGCTAACATGGTGAGATTTACTTTGATCTGGGTTGGGCTCGGTTAAACTTCAATTCAAAGATGAATGGCTTCAGTTCAGTTTAAGTGTCTTGAATTGAAGTTCAGCTGAACCTCATTTCAGATGTTGTGTGATCACAAATGGTTTGTGCATGCGGTTTCACTCTGAATCAAGTTTGTGTTGGTGACGTCAGACTGTGATGTTGGGTTTTTCTTCTTCCAGCTGATCCAGAAAGGCACTAAACTGGTTCTGGAGCAGGTTGTGACGTCCATCGCGTCAGTGGCTGATACCGCAGAGGAGAAGTTTGTGCCCTACTATGACCTGTTCATGCCCTCCCTCAAACACATCGTGGAGAACGCCGTCCAGAAGGAGCTCCGGCTGCTCCGGGGGAAGACCATCGAGTGCATCAGTCTGATTGGCCTGGCTGTGGGCAAAGATAAGGTGTGTGTGTGTGGCTTTAGGGGCACCGATCAGGAAAAATGATGTAGCCCTCAAACCATATTCACTATTTAGCCCTTAATTCTGTAATTGTGGACAAATGTGGGCACAGAGGACTCATGTGTGATCCTAATTTTTATTTATTATAAATGTTATATCGCCGTCTTCGATAAAGTTTTGTCTAGCCATTTATGGTGTTTTTTTTATTTTATTTTGGGGGTATTTTTGAATTTATTTACTTTAAGTACCATATTTTCTATGTAAATGAATTACAATGTAGTTTTATTTTTTACATTTTTTTAACTACAATTGCTATATTATAAATATTATAATAATAATATAATAAATAATTATAATAAATATATATTATAAATGTTATGTCACTGTCTTCGATAAAGTTTTGTCTATCCATTTATGGTGCGGTTTTATTATTTTGGGGGTATTTTTGAATTTATTTACTTCAGAAAGTTTTTATTTACTTCAAAAAGTACCATATTTTCTATGTAAATTAATTACAATGTAGTTTTATTTTTATTTTTTTAACTACTAGTGCTATATTATAAATAGTTATAATAAATGTTATATCGCCGCCTTCTATAATGTTTTGTCTATCCATTTATGGTGCGTTTTTTTGTTGTTGTTGTTTTTATTTTGGGGGTATTTTTGAATTTTTTTACTTCAAAAAGTACCATATTTACTATGTAAATTATACTTTTATTTTTGTGTTTTATTTTATTTAATTTTTTTTTACCTACATTAAAATATCATTCCAATAAGTTATTAGAGCTAAAACCTAAAGATGAAGTGACTTTGCCGTCACCTTGTGTCTTATTTTGGCTTATTTTAGGATACTCTAAATTACAGTTTCTCCCATTCATTTCTATGGGTGCCCATTTTTGACCCAAATACAAGATTAAGGAGTTTTTGTTTTTCAAAAAAAAAAATTGTGTGTTTAGGAGTCAAACTTAGGAAAAGTAGCCAAGTCTTTATCCGCTCAGATCAAGGGAAGTATTTTTTAAAACATAAATAGAAATTATTTTGCCCACATTTGTCCAGAATACAGCTTTAGGGTTAAACTTCTTAAAGGTCCAGTTTATTTATCTTTGGTCATTTAATTATTTATAATAAATCCACTAAATAGGTTAGTTTGATTCCATTTTTTTTAAGTCCGATGTTGAGAAATGGCAGCCAATAATATTTGGCCATAAAGTTAAAGAGGAGTCCGACTGTTTAATTAAAACTAAGCATCGCGAAGGCCTGCAGCGGTTGTTGACGTCATGTGATTTCTGCCCAGTGCTCTGAATGTCAAAGTGAAGAAATTCAATGATGCGCGGGTTAACGGCGAGAGTAACTGTCACTGCGTTTACATGCAGCCAATAACCCGTTCAAAACCGGGATATTAACAATAACCCGGTCGCGAACGTCCATGTAAACACCGGCAAAAACCCGAAAAATGCTCATATCCCGGATTTTAAAAACCGGGATATTATACCTGGGGTACCCCTTTTCTAACCCGAATTTTTGGTCATGTAAACGCGTATCGGCATATCCCCATAGTGATTTGTGTTCTGCGCATGTTCTATTCGCAAGGAATCTTGGTCTTTTGAGTAGAGAAACTTCTCGGCGCATACAAAAATCCGCGTGCAGTATTCCGGAAGTAAACATGGCGAGACCAGGCGAGACGCAGCACAGCATACTTTTGGAACGAGCTCAGTAACGTTACCAGCATCTAAGCGCAAACAAAGGCGATCGCTATCTGCACCGAACTATTCATTATCCGCGTGCTGCTGCTGTTGTTGTCTTTGGATACAGGAAGAAGAATCGGAAATGACGCATTTTGCGTCTTAAGGTTGTCCGTACGTCTAGACGCTAACCGCGCGTCGCCGTTTACATCGGGATATTACAATTCCATGTATACAGGAGAAACTCTCTCTGCTCACGCATGTAAACGGGTTATCCCTAATGTTTCAGAAACCCGAAAAATGACCTTAACCCGACCATAACCCGAAAATTGGCCGCATGTAAACGTAGTCTATGACTCTCTTAAGGACCTTTCATTTAGTATAACAGTAAAATTATTTTATTTTGTGTAAAGCAGAAGATTTGTTTGCTGTGCTAAACAGTAGTGTAATGAAATATTACTGTTATAGGAAGTGTTTATTAAATAGTTATTTATTTGAGATACTTTTTTTATTAGTCAAGCAACAGAAAAATAATTGTTATATTAATTGGCCAATTAAAAATCGCATTATTATTTTTTATAATTTACCCCAGCCCTAATTGATAGTACAAAAAAATTAAAGGTCATGAAATGAGATCAAAATTCCATTGATCTATTGTGATGTCTTTATCACAAGGAAAATAAAAGTAAAATATTATTAACTTGTGTTTTTTAAAGTTATCACCAAAAATAAAATTTAAATTGTTCATTTTAAGTAAGCTTAATCATCTTTTGCAAATATAAAAATGGTTTAATTTGACTTTTATATTATGACTTTGACAAGTGAAAACATCTCGTTTAATCCCAGTCTCTTATGCCTGCCTCTACTTTTTAACGTTAGACATTTGTCAGTTTGATTTGTCCATGCAACCCTTTTGTTTTGTCCTGTAGTTCATGCCGGATGCTTCGGCCGTGATGCAGCTCCTTCTGAAGACACAGACTGACTTCAACGACCTAGAGGATGATGACCCACAGGTCAGCAAAAACCAAGCCAATCATGGATCTTGACCCCAAAACTAGAGTGTTATTAAGCTCCTCTTGCGCTTCCAGATCTCCTACATGATCTCGGCTTGGGCGCGCATGTGTAAGATCCTGGGGAAGGAGTTTCAGCAGTACCTGCCCGTGGTGATGGGTCCGCTGATGAAGACGGCCTCCATCAAACCGGAAGTGGCTCTCCTCGACAGTAAGAGTTCTGTTCATAGTGCATATTCAGACTTGTAATAGTCTTAGGTTAGTAACTCCCTTTTCCTCTGGCTCTCACAGCTCAGGACATGGAGAACATGTCTGAAGATGATGGGTGGGAGTTTGTGAATCTTGGAGACCAGCAGAGTTTTGGCATCAAGACCGCAGGGCTGGAGGAGAAGGCCACGGCGTGCCAGATGCTGGTGAGATGGGAAACCACCCAGACGTGCAGATACAAAAACAAAATTGAACTTTTAACATGCTTTGGTGTTGGAGAAACCAAAACCATGGGGTTAATATTTTTGGCAACTTTTTTTTTTTTTTTAAGCTGTTTATGCAATAGATTGTGTCCTAGCAGCTTCACAGTATTAAAGACAATAACTCTTCATTTTATAATTGAACTGAAACAGTTTCAACTGAATCCGCTCTGAAAACGAACTGAACTGAAAGAGTTAAGTTCGAGTTAATTGAGTGACATCACTGTAATGATTTACCTAGTAACTGTTGAGTAAATTTAACCATTTCATTGAAATGAATCAGGCTTCCAATCACTAATAGCGAGGGAGATTAGCTCTGAAGTGTATAAAAGGCTCCTCCAGAGGAGTCGATTCACTTTGATTGAATCTTTAGAATCGACTCTTGATTCCCAAAGCCTCGGAATCAAGGAATTGATTCATTTTGGAATTGGTTCCTAGCCCTACAACTTTGCTAATTGCAAATAACCAGATTACTGGCCTGTTATAGTGAAAATAGTCCTTTTGAATTACTTGAAAATTGAATATCTTGTGTGTTCTTCCTCAGGTGTGTTACGCTAAAGAGCTGAAGGAAGGTTTCGTCGAATATACGGAGCAAGTCGTCAAGCTGATGGTCCCTCTGCTCAAGTTCTACTTCCATGATGATATCCTTCATGAGACTAAAATGACTCGTCTTCAGTACATTTAGCAGATTATCTAGATTTTTTACCATGCTTTTAGATGGTATACAAAGCAGATTAGCGTTCACAAATGGGAAATGCACAATTTTACAACTGATTCACTTCCAAAAATCAAATTAATTCAAGTTTCACAACTGATAATGGCAAATATCGGCTGATTGATTGGTTTTAATTTCAGTGAATTCACCAGTTTTTCTGTTTTCAACTTTTCCCAGCTTTGATGAAAGTTGCCAGCGCATTTTGTCATTCCCTACTTTCATGGTTCCCTGAATTAATCATGTTTTTGTCAAAGACTTCATCCAGATTTGATTCAAAACAGATTGAGTCCAACACCACCAAAGTCGTTTTCTGTTCACATGCTCTATTTCATTCCGTAACACCAGCCGATTTTTATTTTTATGTCTTGTTTTATCATGCTAGTACTATTTCAGAAGTGTGTTGAGACTCTGTTAGCATCCTTAACTCAGTCTTGACGTGTGCGCGTGGCGGCCGCCGAGTCCATGCCTCTCCTGCTGGAGTGCGCTCGCGTCCGAGGCCCAGAATACCTCACTCAGATGTGGCACTTCATGTGTGACGCCCTCATCAAAGCCATCGGCACCGAACCCGACTCGGACGTGCTGTCGGAAATCATGCACTCGTTTGCTAAGGTAACTCTCGGTCAGGGTTTATTCTGCACGAGTCCTCCAGAACTGTTCTGTAATAACTGCTAATTGTGCGTTATTCTAATTAACGTCATCGCTCTTAGTGTGTCGAGCTGATGGGAGACGGGTGCCTGAACAATGAACACTTTGAGGAGCTGGGAGGCATTTTGAAAGGCAAACTAGAGGAGCATTTTAAAAACCAGGAGGTCAGACAAGGTGAGGCGCACAGGAATTAATAACAAAGGCTGTTTATTGAATCAAATTCAGTAAAAATCGCTAAATATTACAATTAAGGCTCTCAGAAGATTAATCGCGATTAATCTTGATTAATCGCATCCAAAATAAAAGTTTGCTTATTTAATATTTGTGGGTTTACTGTGTATATTTATTTTGTGTGTGTCTGTGTGTGTATATATATATATATATATATATATATATATATATATATATATATATAAGGGCTGTCAAACAATTAATCGCATTCAAATTAAAAGTTTGTGTTTACAAAATATATGTGGGCATAGTGTGTAATTATTTTGTATATATACACACACATGCATGTATATATTTAAGAAAAATCTGAAAGTATATACTTTATATATATTTAGTAGGGCTGTCAAAACGATTAATCGCATCCAAAATGAAAGTTTGTGTTTACATAATGTATGTGGGGGCACTGTGTATAATTATTTTAGATATAAAAACACACACACATGCTTGTATATATTTAAGAAATATTTTCATGTATATTCTGTATATAAATTTATATTATATATAAATATAAATATTTTATATATAAATATTTTTTTTCTTAAATATACATGCATGTGTTTTTATTATATATATATGCAAAATAATTATACACAGTGCCCCCACATATATTATGTAAACAAAAACTTTTATTTTGGATGCGATTAATCTTTTGACAGCCCTAATTAAAATATAAATAACTTCAAGTGAATTTTTTTGTAAAATGTAGTTTATTACAATTAAAAATTGCAGCTTTTTTTGGCAGGCTATTTAAAGAGCAATTTTGCTCGTTTGATTCGTATCAAACTCGTTTTTGTTCATTTTCCTAAAATAAAAGGTTTTAAACTTCTTTTTAATCAGCCTATTCCAATCTTTAATGCTCAGATTTGTGAACATTAATTGGTCGTTGCACACATCCCTAGTGCTTGCACACTTTTATTAATGTTTAAACAGAACCGACTAGTCTTCAGTCGCCCATCAGCAGCTGTATCGCTTACTCAACTAGTCTCGCTCTGAAACTCATTTACACTGCTTGTATCTTTGTGTCTGCAGCCAAACGACAGGATGAAGACTATGACGAGCAGGTTGAGGAGACGTTACAAGATGAGGTGAGCTGCTCTTCTAACAGGTTCTGAGTGTTTGTTTGCCCCTCCTCTCGATCTCCATGTTTCTCGTGTGTGTGTTCCAGGACGAGAATGACGTTTACATCCTGACCAAGGTGTCGGACATCCTGCACTCCATCTTCAGCAGTTACAGAGAGAAGGTTCTGCCGTGGTTCGAGCAGCTGCTGCAGCTCATCGTCAATCTGATCGTAAGTGGAACGAATCTTTTCCTGAGTCAACTCGTCGATTTCGTTCGTAGAATGAACCAAATGACGTGAAAAAAGATTTGTTCATTTTGATGAATCAGTTCGAACAGGAGAGTCACGAACGCGCATCATGAGAGCAAGGCGAGCATTTGAGCTTATAAAACTTAAACTTTGTTATTTATTCATTAAATGAGCGATCTTTCGCTTGATAAGACCCTTATTCATCGTCTGGAATCGTTTAAAGCCCTTTGAACAGGTTTTTGCAAAAGATTAAGAGATTGCTTAAAATTAACTAATTACATTTTACTTTTGGTGGTAATTTTAAAAAACATAAGTAATTCATATTTTACTTTTATTATGTAATCTCAATTTATTTTAAAAATGAAAAAAATTGATTTTGAACATTTTTCTATCTATTGTGCTCTCATTTCATGACCTTTAATTTTAACATAAGGTTATTGTACTATCAATTAGGGCTGGGGTAAACGATTATTCGGGCGATTTTAATCGATTTGCCTTTTGAACACTTAATAGTTTGCACTGAAACTGTCTTTTGGACCTTGAGCCGTTTGGTCCCCATTGAAGTCCATTATATGGAGAAAATCCTGGTATGTTTTCATCAAAAACCTTAATTTCTTTTCGACTGGTTTTTGCAAAAGATTAAGAGATTACTTAAAATTAACTAATTAAATTTTACTTTTGGGGGTAATTTTAAAAAACATAAGTAATTCATATTTTACTTTTATTATGTTTGGTCCCCATTGAAGTCCATTATATGGAGAAAAATCCTGGAATGTTTTATTTCTTTTCGACTGAAGAAAGAATGACATTGATATATTGGATGTCATGGGGGTGAGTAAATTATCAGCAAAAGTTTTATTAAAAGTGAACTACTCCTTTAAAACTCGCAAAAGTGAATTTAAAAGTGTTTGAAACCTTTTCTTTTAGGATTTTAGGAAAATTTGAACAAAAACAAGTTTAATACAAATCAAATGACCAGAATTGCCATAGGAGTTCGGTTGTCTTTAAATAGCCTGGCAAAAACCTTGTTTCCTTTAAATCCTCCCTGATCTGGCTAATGTTACTCTGAGCAATGCCTGAACTTTGTATTTTTAGCACTTGCACTATTTTTGCCTCTTCTTGACGTCTCGCTTGGTTTAGTCCTCAGTTGCTTTGGATAAAAGCGTCTGCTTAATGTAATGTGACGATGCGTTTGGGAAACACACACCTGATTCTCCTCATGTTGTGTTCCCGACAGTGTCCACACAGGCCCTGGGCCGACAGACAGTGGGGTCTGTGCATATTCGACGACATAGTGGAACACTGCAGTCCATCTTCCTTTAAATACGCCGAGTGCTTCCTGCGGCCCATGATGCAGTCGCTGTGTGACACGAGCCCGGAGGTCCGGCAGGCGGCCGCTTACGGTGTCGGGGTCATGGCTCAGTTTGGAGGAGAGAACTACAGGCCTGCGTTCACAGGTGGGCGGCACTTAAAGCTCATTAAAACAATAAAAATGGCACTTTTAGGCCCTATGAAGTCAGTTTCTTAACTGTCACTTGTCCGTATACGTGCAATCTAACTTTACTTCACTATATTGCTGTTAAATCCTAATCTATTCATGACAAACTATATATCGTTGGAAAGGTCTAAGGCTCCTAAATAGATATTTAAGCGCTGTTTTTTTCTTACAAATTATGAATGAACAGTAATATATGAATTTATGACAAGGGTGCGCCTTAAAAAAAAAAGAAATCGACGTCATTGCAGGAGTTTCTGAGCTTTGTCACAAAAAGTCGACGCACACACTTTTAATAATTGAAACTTTGGTTTTTAGTGCTAAAAGTTCATAATAAAACATAATTGGCATTTGTCAATAAAAAAGATAAAATTATATTTCAAAAAGTAAGGTAAGAAGTCCTCTAAAAAGTATAATATTACATAATGTATATATGAAGAGTTCAGATGCAAAAGCCTCTAAATGCCATTTGAAATTTTCTTCTAAAATGATCATTTTTATCAAGCTTGTATATTTAAGTTCAGTAATTTCACTTAAATGACAATTAATAGGTAATCTTCATTGCCATTTAAGTGAAATTACTGAACTTAAATATACAAGCTTGATAAAAATGATCATTTTAGAAGAAAATTTCAAATGCCACTTAGAGGCTTTTGCATCTGAACTCTTCATATATATATATATATATATATATATATATATTTCTATTATTATTATATCACACATTTTAGTAGTTATCATAAATTAGGTATCATTTGAAAGCTTACGAACTCAGAATTCATCCTGTGAAACCCGTTTTGAAATTGGACGTTGCGTTACCATAGAAACAGTATTTTTTTTTATTAGGCCCCTCCCCTTTTGGGCATCATCTTTCATAATTTATTATCAAAACCTTTTCTAATCTTGACAAACATATATTGTCAGAAAGGTCTAAGTCTCAAGGTTCCATATTTAGTGACAGAAGTGATATTTGAACAGAAATTTACTAATTTGTTATGGCAGAATGCATACAATTAATCAATGGAATTCAATGGCCCCCGGTGGCTATTTTTGGTACTACGCCTAAACAAAATCTCATGGGAACTTCAATTTTTGAGATATTAACTTTAAATTTGGAACACAACTTGGTTAGATATATAGCTTTCATTTTATAGTAATTTTATACTAAAATAATTAAAATTTACTATAAATTTTTTTTATAGTAATTAAAAAAAATATTAATAAAGTATATTTGATTTTCTGTAAATTATAACTTTCATAACTTTTTCATACTTTAATTTTCTTTAAAACAAGACCAAACTTGGGTGTATATTCCAAAGCATTCTTGAATTACAACCATTTAAGTTTGTATAGTGCATTTTAATGTCAATTATCAAAAAGGGGGGTGACAGGTAAAGGGTTAAATTACATCGTTAGTTAGTCAAGAAGCATATTAATTGAAATGAGTGGTCCTTATATGAGTTATAATGAAACATGTCATCGTTTCAGAGGCCGTCCCGCTGCTCGTGGGTGTGATCCAGTCTCCAGACTCCAGAGTTAAAGAAAACGTCAACGCCACTGAGAACTGCATCTCTGCGGTGGCCAAAGTCATGAAGTACCGCCCAGAGTGTGTCAACGTCTCTGAAGTCCTCCCTCATTGGCTGTCCTGGCTGCCACTCAACGAGGATAAAGAGGAGGCGGTCCACACGTTGAACTATCTCTGTGACCTCATTGAAAGGTGAGTGTCTGCTGCCTGGCGTCAACTCTGGGAGATTTGGGTGCCGGTTTGAGTTTAATGTTGGTTTCCTCCCGCAGTAACAATCCCATTGTTCTCGGACCTGATAACACAAACCTTCCCAAGATTTTCACCATAATCGCTGACGGCGTTGCCAATGAATCGATTAAAGGTGACGGCGAATGCAGCAAACGGTTGGCCAACGTTATTCGTCAAGTACAAGTGAGTTTCATTAAATTGGTGCTTACAAATGGTTTCAAACATTCTTACTGTTTGTGCATTAAATATTGAAAATAATTTAGAGAAACCATCAGTTTGAAGAGTCATTATTTCTATCAAGATAAATTGAGCTTTTTAAAAGAGTGGCTTTCTGAGTAAAGTGCATCAAAGGGCTGATTTTAAAGCGTATTTTAGCCAGCTATGTCACTTTATATTGAATTTTTTCAATATAAATTGCATAAAACATGTTTTCAGGATGTAATATCTGATTTTAGAAGCCATTGTTATGTAGATAAATTTAAATTTGCTGTATTGATGCGTTTAAGTCTCAATCTTTGAATTAAAGGAGTAGTTCACTTTAAATTATCAGCAAAAGTTTTTTTTGTTTTTTTTTTTTACTCACCCCCATGTCATCCAAGATGTCCATGTCTTTCTTTCTTCAGTCGAAAAGAAATTTTTGATAAACATTCCAGGATTTTTCTCCATATAATGGACTTCAATGGGAACCAAACGGTTCAAGGTCCAAAAGACAGTTTCAGTGCAAACTACAAACTGTTCAAAGGGCTTTAAACGATTCCAGACGATGAATAAGGGTCTTATCAAGCGAAACGATCGATCATTTCAAATATAAATAACAAAGTTTAAGTTTTATAAGCTCAAACGCTTGCTTTGCTCTGTTCTGTGATGCGCGTTTGTGACTCTCCTGTTCGAACTCGTTCATCAAAATGAACGAATCTGTTCCCGAGTCAACTCATTCATTTCATTCGTTGAATGAACCAAATGACACGAAAAGATTTGTTCGTTTTGATGAACGAGTTCAAACAGGAGAGTCACGAACGCGCATCAAAGAACAGAGCAAAGCAAGCGTTTGAGCTTATAAAACTTAAACTTTGTTTTTTATATTTGAAATGAGCGATCGTTTCGCTTGATAAGACCCTTATTCATCGTCTGGAATCGTTTAAAGCCCTTTGGACAGTTTATAGTTTGCACTGAAACTGTCTTTTGGACCTTGAACCGTTTGGTCCCCATTGAAGTCCATTATATGGAGAAAAATGCCGGAATGTTCTCATCAAAAACCTTAATTTCTTTTCGACTGAAGAAAGAAAGGCATGGACATCTTGGATGACACGGGGGTGAGTAAATTATCAGCACAAGTTTTTTTAAAAGTGAACTTTCAAATTTAGAAATAAATATTGTGTAATATATTTATGTAAAGATTAAAGTCGCCCATTTCTGAGCAAACACATGCATATCCAAGTCAGACTTTACTTTTTTTTGGCTCTAGATCATCCCAAGCAGAATTTGCATGATATTTCCGAGTCAAATACGTGACTCTGCTTGATGTTTTCAGGTTTCCGGAGGCCTCTGGACGCAGTGTGTATCGGCGCTCAATGAGACTCAGCAGAAGGCCATCCAGGACCTCCTGAACTCGGCCTGAGTGAACGAGCGAAGCCTTAACCCTGTAAAACAGCTCATCTACTGAGGATTAAAAAAAACTTTGCACCTGGAATTCCACATCTAGATTTTTGGCCCTTTCCCTCTTTTGAACAATGAATGGTCATGTGACTTGAGTCTGTGTTGGGCCTCTGAGCCGTCTGGACCTAATATCTCAGTCTTCAACAACCGGGCCGAGGCTCCAGCGTGTGTGTGTGTCACCTCAAAGGGCCAACGGCTTCACAAACCCTCATCTTGAGTGGATGTGAGAGGGATTATGGGTATGAAATGAAACTAACCGTCATCCATCGTAGTACATTAAGAATTTCTGGTGTAGAAATTGTGCTTTTCTCCCTTACGAGATCAGTTATAGTTGTTTTGTCACAACTCGTGTGTCTGTCGATGCTGTTTTCTCCGACTCTGAGACGGATCCGTCTGAAATGGACTCGTGTTGGTTGAGCTCGAATGCAATAGAGCGATGATTCAGCGGTCATATCGTCGACTTTTTTTTTGTTTTTCTTTCAGGTTTTTGTTTTGTTCTGGTCCCGAGGGGGGGCCGGTGGTGATGTTTGGGAGAGACGGGCATCGGTCTGCTCTTCCCTCGCTGATGATGTCCGTGTCTGTCATTGGCTCTCTTAAATCCATGCAATGAAATAAACAACATGGGAAAACCGGGATTCTGGGTTCAGGGCTTCATGAAGGAAATGCACAAGTCTGAAGCCGGTTGGCTTATTGGTGGTCACATGTCCATGGAACATTTGTATGATATTCGATATATCCTGGTTCATCATTTTCCAACACTTTCAGTATTAAAGCTGCAAGACATGATGAACACCGTGTCTGTGTTTCATTTGCTCTGTCAATGTGCGAAGGAATCCAGTTTGCTTATTTAACTTGTGAATTTAAACTTTACATTAATCCGACTGAACCAAACCAACAGTTGGCAGTAGTTTTCTCACTTAAATGCTTGTTTTTAACTAAGATTCAATGCTTTAAAGCAGAAACTAGAAGCTATTATTCACATTTGTCTTGACTTTAATGGTTTAAAGCAGTATTTAGAGATATAGATTATGGGTGAACACTAGGAAAGGTAAGTTTGCACTTATATCAGTGTGTGTAGTTTGCAAAAGTGCTGCTTTCAGCCAATACTGGGTTTTTTGACCAAATAAATTCAGTCATTTATTTGATCAGATAAGGTTTAGATGTTTATTGTTTTCTGATTAGTTCTATTTTATGATTACAGTACCAAAGGCTATTTTTTTGACAGCGATTGAAAGTGTATCGGTGCTCTTTGAGCCGTGTTGGTAATTTATGCGTTATAGGGAACTAAAATGTCTAGTTTAGTTTATGTTGGATCCTTTTTGAATAAATCCAAATCCCTTTAATAATTCTTATTACAAAGTCCGTGTATTACATAAAATCTGGCTACACTTTATTTTAATGTGCTTGTTACAGCGTAAATATACAAGTACTGAAAAATGTTATGTACTTACTTGGCCTAGGGGGTTAAGATGAGGTTTGGTTTAGGGTTAGTTGCATGTAAGCATGATTTATAGTTATTATCGTAACTACATGAAACAGTGACACTAAAATAAAGTGTTACCTTAAAGTAATGCATTTTTAAACTAAATGTTGCTTCCACAGATTGGTGGCGCTGTTACTCACAATACTTTATAAAACTGTATAAATAGGATTTTTTTTTTTTTTATGATTTTATGTTCCTGAACGATTTGAGTTCTAAAAACGTGTTACGTCACTTCTGAACGTTCTGAAACGAGTAACCTTTTTTAATGTCTGACGGTACTAAAGACCGGGTGACTATGAACATTCGGGAAGAACGTTAGTTCTTTACTATAAGAGAACGTTACCAGAACGTTGTGAGAATATTCCCCGTTAGATGGTTTGGTACCATTTTGCTTACATAGCCATTAAAGGTGCCATCTGTAAAAATTAAGGTTAAAATATCCCAAAAATGAGCTACACGCATCAAAAGAATGAGAAGAAATAAGGTTGATTATGTAATTAAAAAAAAAGACAAGTTATAGTGCTGCCGAGATCTTAACCTGAATTAGCATGCTAAATTACTAGCCCCGGCCCGGCAGGTGTAATACCAGTTTCGGCCATGGGAGGCGGTATGCGGGCGGGCAACATTACCACCAGCCAATCTGCAATAGACGAGTAAGTCGGCGGCTTGTGTTTACTTGAACCTGATGTCAGTCGTGTGGAAAATAAAACCCACTACTACATTTCAGTTCAGGGAAGAGTTAAAAAAAATGATTGGTCGATATTATGCATGAGGAATACATTTTGGTAAGTAGTAGCATACTGTATCTTTCAACACTGTTCGTGTTCTTTTACCATTAGCTAGTAGAGATGATCGGTTCACGTGTGTTATTAGGGATCTGTCGTGTAAAGCGTCAAAACTGTATTTATTGTTTGAATTGCGTAATAAAATTAACAGAATCTGAGAGCTGACATCGGTCTCCGTGTCCTTTTCTGTGCATGACGAAAATAATGTGTGGCTAGAGTGAGTGAAAAGTGTTGTGAGAGTTGGCAGCTCTGAAAGACGCTAGCTTGGTCCATACCAGGGAATGCTGTCTGTCAAATTAATTAAAAGCTAATGATAAAAATGTAATATGAACAAAACGAATACCATAAAACTAGAAATAATAGCCTGGGCTTTAATTTTCCCATGTCGTCGAAACGCACCGACTTGTCTATGAGACGGGCTTTATAATTTAGTATTGAGATGTTGTTCATTGAGTCTCTAATCTGTAAAAATGTCCAAATGATCCCCGTGAAACTGCGGTTTTCCAACCTTTTACCATCGTGTCAATTGATTTGATTAATATGCGGTAGGGAGACAGAGCAACACAGCGCTCGCCCGTGTTGATTGAAGACGTGAGTGCGCGCGGCCGCGGAGGTATTTCTGGAGGTATACTGCCCCCATCTGGTGTGGGATATGGTGTATGATTTGATTTTAAATGCCAGAGGGCACCTTTAACCATCCCTTTCCAAAAAAAAAATATATATACTATGGCAGTTCAATTGTGATGGTCTCAGGTGACAGTAGTCAACATTTGAAGTGGATACAAAGAAGTTAAAGTTGTCCTAAGACAAAAATGGGTATTGTTAAAATTCATATAACTTTTATAAACGGTTTTGATCCACTTCAATATTGACTACTGAATAAAACACGCGACAACAGTGCAAAAGGAGCCCATTTTTGCGGGAAAACCGCGGACTTGGCAACACTGCAACCAGTTTGAGTCGTCCGCCAGGTGTCGCTGTTCCCCTCAGCGCTGTGTGAGGCTGTAGTGCGGGTGTTGGAGGCTGGAGGCGGTGTTTTATTGTATCAGTTCAATTTGGGATCAGTCGTTCAGTCATGGCGTCCGGGAAGACCGTGGATTTCAGCGCTTCCCGCGAATAACCGCCAATACACCGATTCTTCGCGACTCCGGCCGCTTCTCTGCGTGTTATTTTCACGGAACATCGTTTAACAACGTAGTTTCGCAAATATCCAGGAACGAGGAGTATTAATTCAGCAGTAAAGGTAAGATTCTGTGAAATTTTATTGGCTCGCTATAAACCGGCAGTGAGCGAATGTGAGTTACTATTAATCTTACGATCGCTGGACACGCTGATATATTGTAGCGGTTTCCATGGTTACACGATTAAATCTCACGAGCCTCCGCTGCTGCCACGCGTCATATCGTACGTTTCCACATTAAAGATTTACTCTTGTGCTGTACTGTACTTTTACGTTTAACTAAGATACTATGGTAATACCATGTTTTGTTGGAGATTTTTTTAAAAAGTGCTGTGGCGGGACCATGGTATAGTGATTATATGGCATTTCAAGGCACTTACAAGAATGCATTGGTCCATGTCTGAAACACAGTAGTACCCTTTTGTAATTGTGGCGTGGTTTTTGGACTTGTATTATCTCAAATACCTTGGTATTATTGGATAGCATCACTATTGTGGTAGCACAATACAGTTTTGTAAGTTTACATATGTCCCCTCAGCCTGTATTTTTAAAACTAATGCAACACAGCATGGGGTTATTAATGTGTGGAATGATCATAAATATCCCAGAACCTGGTGAAACATCAGTATTTACAGTTTTCTTTTTCTTATTTGCTTTATTTATATTCGTTAGAGCTGCAGTGATGTGTTTTAAGTGGGTGTGCAGGTAGTCAGTTGGACATAATGGGATTTCCCTGTCACATGAATTCTTGATGTGGCACACACACACACACACACACAGTCAATGCAGCTTAACCTACTAACATCTGAACCTCCAGGATTACTCGACTAACCTACATCGGCCGAAGGCAAGTACACAACTCAGCACAGATTTTGAGATCCGGTTATCAAATTGACCATGTTAATGAATATATTACATACTATTTAATGTTTGAGTGGTGACTTGTACCAAATAGTAACAATAAATGTAAATATGGTGGTAGATATGTTGGCGGAAACTAGTTATCTTCAGTGATCTTAATAAGTTAACACACACTGACTGACTTATATTGGTTTATACACTTAGTAGAAGAGTAGTAACACACCTCTTCTCATTTGAGGAATCATTCAACAACAACACACATAATGTAGTGTGCATTACTTAACAGTCACACTCGGGGCCTTCGGGTCAAAATTGACCCGAAGAATATGATTTATGATTTAAAATATAATTTTCTTTAAATCATTTAAAATATGATTTTCTTTCTGAAATATGATTTTCTTTCCTTCGGGTCAAAATTGACCTGAAGAAAATCATATTTTTTTTTATTTGTTTTTATAATATTTTTTTCTTTTCTTTTTTGGTGTTTTGAGAAATTTTCAAAAATAAAAAAAAATATATAATTAGTATTAATGCAATAATTATGACCAAATTTTCCCCCATTGAATATAATAGAATAAAATATTTTAATTTTTTTTTTACATTTTTTTTAAAGCTGTATTTCATTTTGGAGTCAAGCCTAGGCCTCATAAATCAATTTTTGAAATTAGATGGATGCCACCCTTAGTTTTAGCATTTGTGCTTAGTTTTGTGTTTACTTGGCTGATATGATGAGTGCCATTTGTTGTTTAGTGAAGGAGTGTCCTCAAAATGTTTTGTAGAGTCTGGGGTAGTGTTGTGGATCCGTGCCGTCAGATGTGTGTGTGTGTGTTGAACCCTCCGTTTCACGTGTCCGCCTCGCTGAACACATCTCTGGGAACTTTCAGGCAAACAAGTTGAAAGGCAGGTTAACTAGTTCAGCGAGCGTGAGTCTGGGAACCAACCCTTGTTCCTAGTTCACTTTTCTGGCTCTGTTGTTCTCTATGAAGGGTTTGTGTGTGTTTGTATAGGATGGAAAAAGAAAGTTTTTTGTATGAGCGTGTTTAAATAAAGTAACTGTTTGGGAAGGCATAAAATACCTCTTTTTTTCCTTTGAAGTGGGCCTCTCCTTAATCATTCAGTCTCTGTCAGCTTGAGTTTGCAGTCATGCAATGAAATGTGTTGGTTTGCACTTTGGTTTTAATGAGACCTAATTTGCTCCAGATATAGAAGTACTTCCTGTTTCCTCGTGTTTATCTCTGCATGTGTGAAGATCCCTCTGTGCTTTGCTTGCTTCCTATTTTGTGCTTCCTGTAGAGTACAAGTTTCCAGTCTGTGGCCTTTTGCAGAGGTTTCCCTTTCACTCGTTGTGTCACAAAGCACTGCATCAGGAGAGGGTTTAAAACATGCTTAAAACCCACTCAGAATGCCATAGCAACACCCTAGCAACTACAGCAATGGGCTTAAACCACTCAGAATGCTTTATAGCATTTCAAAACACTCTGGCAACACCCTAGCAACATCCCAGAACACCCTAGTAACTACATAGCAAACCCCTTAGAATGCCTTAGCAACCACATAGCAACCATAGCAACACCCTAGCAACTAGATAGCAATGGGCTTAAACTGCTCAGAATGCCTTATAACATTTCAAAACACTCTGGCAACACCCTAGCCACATCCCAGAACACCATAGCAACAAGCTTAAACCACTTAGAATGCTTTAGCAACCACATAGCAACCATAGCAACACCCTAGCAACTACATAGCAATGGGCTTAAACCACTCAGAATGCCTTATAATATTTCAAAACACTCTGGCAACACCCTAGCAACATCCCATAACACCCTAGCAACTACATAGCAATGAGCTTAAACCACTTAAAATGCCTTAGCAACCACATAATAACATCTCAGAAAACCCTGACAACACTCTACCAACATCACAGAACACTCTAGCAACTACATAGCAATGGGCTTAAACCACTCAGAATGGCTTAGCAACCACATAACCTTCCAGAAAACCCTGGCAACACCCTATCAACATCCCAGAACACCTTAGCAACTACATAGCAATGGGCTTAAACCACTCAGAATGGCTTAGCAACCACATAACATTCCAGAAAACCCTGGCAACACCATGGCAACATCACAGAACACCCTAGCAACTACATAGCAATGAGCTTAAACCTCTTAGAATGCCTTAGCAACCCCATAACATCCCAGAAAACCCTGGCAACACCCTAGCAACATCACAGAACACCCTAGCAACTACATAGCAATGGGCTTAAACCACTCAGAGTGGCTTAGCAACCACATAACATTCCAGAAAACCCTGGCAACACCATAGCAACATCACAGAACACCCTAGCAACTACATAGCAATGAGCTTAAACAACTTAGAATGCCTTAGCAACCACATAACATCCCAGAACACCCTGACAATACTCTAGCAACATCACAGAACACCCTAACAACTACATAGCAATGAGCTTAAACCTCTTAGAATGCCTTAGCAACCACTTAACATCCAAGAACACCCTGGCAACACCATAGCAACATCACAGAACACCCTAGCAACTACATAGCAATGAGCTTAAACCACTCAGAATGGCTTAGCAACCACACAACATTCCAGAAAACCCTGGCAACACCCTAGCAACATTCCATAACACATCAACTACAGAGCAATGTGCTTAACCCACTCAGAATGCCTTAGCAACCCCATAACATCTCAGAACACCCTAGCAACAACTTAGCAATGTGCTTTAACCATTCTAAATGCCTTATCATATCAATATCTCAGAATACTCTAGCAACTACATAGCAATATGCTTAATGGCACAAAAACTTAGCAACCACAACACCATAACAGCTGCCTAGCAACACCCCGGCGACCACCAAAATGTCCTGGCAGGCGTCCAAACTGCCTAGCAACAATCCTTAATGCAAAACGCAGATGCTTTTGCAACCTTTAGCAAACATGTAGTATTGTTTCTCTCGAATAGATTGCGTTTCGCTGATCTGAACACAGTTATGGGAACGTGATCCCTTGTCTTTATGTTTGTACGATCTCCTTTGGGAAAGATTATGTGTTCCGAGACACGAGAAAACATAAACCAAGTGTGAGAAACTCATGTTGATTCTTCCTGCTAAAGAAGGTCAACCTGTTGAACCAGTAACAGTGCAGTTCATGTCAAAACCATAACCCAGATTATGATTAGTGCATGGTTAAAACAAGCTTTCTCCCCTTGCACATTTCCAGGATGAGCTGTTAAAAATGGGCGAACTAAAGATAGCACAAGGAAGATTAAATATAATGGCCTTGCATTTGTCATCATGTTTCTATAAGTGGGTTTTAATAGCTTTTGTTGGAATGGAAATCCAGTTTTTTGTGCCGTTTGCGTTGTTCTAGCGAGGGTTTGCTAACAGAGCTGCAGACGTTCAGTGGTCAGGGCATAAATTAGGGTTTGGGCGGGTAATGAAACTGCTAGCCGAGGGGCATTAAAGGCCCCAGAGGAGCCGCTTCTCAATTACTCATTCAGTTTAAACGTGTGTAACCAGTAACTTCGGCCCGGGACAGGAAAGAATGGGCCCTTTATTGCGGTGTTTGTGATTGTGGACGGCCCCTGAAGACTCCTGTTGGTCTCTATCCCGTTTATCCTCTTCTCCATGCTTTAGTGTCTATTATTCTTGCTTCATTTCTTTCCTTTCTTTTGCTTTTGTCAGCCATTATTAGGGTTGTTTGATAACCACGCCCAAGTGTTCGTGTTACTGGTAAACGAGCAGTAAATAAGGCACTTTTGAGATTATTGACCGCTAACTACCCCTGTTTGGTTGAGTAACGGAAGTTGTTAGTGATATTAATCAGACAATATCTGGCCAGTTACAGCATTTAACTAACTTATCAATATGTGAGTTTAATAATCTACTGACTAACTTGTCAGTGGATAATTACTCTATTTAAACCAACTCTGTGTTCAGAAAGTGTGTAAAATAAGTTGTATTTAATATTATTATTATGTTTCTTTTTAATTATTAAAGTAAATTTTTAAAATAATTTTTTTATGTTTTATTTATTTAGATGTATTAATCTAAATAATAAATGAATAAATAAATAAACATTTTTTATTTTTATAATGATGTACTTATTATTTAGATTATGTACTTGTTTTTATTATTATTACGTAATGAATAAATTACGTTTGAATAAACACATTTTTATAAAGGTGCATTTTGTAAAATAAGTTTATAAATAATTTTATGTTTGATTTATTTATGTATTAATCTAAATAATAAATAAATAAACATGTTTTTTTTATTTTAATTATATTTATAATGATGTACTTATTATTTAGATATGTACTTGTATTTATTATTATTATGTATTTTTTTTTAATAAACACATATTTTTGTAAAAGTAAATTTTGTAAAATAAGTTAATAAATAATTTAAAGTTTTATTTATTTAGATGTATTAATCTAAATAGTAAATAAATAAATAAACATGTTTTTTATTGTAATTATATTTATAATGATGTACTTATCATTTACATTATGTACTGGTATTTATTATTATTACTACGTAATTTTTTTTAATAAACACATATTTTTATAAAAGTACATTTTGTAAAATAAGTTTATAAATAATTTTATTTATTTAGATGTATTAACCTAAATAATAAATAAATAAACATGTTTTTTATTGTAATTATATTATTATTATTTATTTAGATGTATTAATTGAAATGATAAACATCTTTTTTATTTATTGTAATTATATTTATAATGATGTACTTATTATTTAGATAAATAAATATCTACTTATTATAGAGTAAAAGTGTACTTAAAAGTAAAAGTATTTACTCTTACTACTATACTTAAGAGTAAATTGAGTAAAAGCAATTTTTTATTAGTTTTAGGGTTATATTAATTATGTAATGTTATAAAATTACCCCTAAAAAAATTCAATATATTAGATGCATAATCTCCTTTCATCATCTATATCACTCTGCAGATGGAAATCAATATTAAAATGGCATTTTCATGATCATCTTCCATCACAGGAAGTGTGTGTTACAGTGAACATCATCACACACTCCCTCGTTCCCTTGATGAAGCCTTGTGGACGTCTGATAAGCTCTATTGATCATCTCTGTGGTCAGTGTCATGATAGATGTGTGTGTGTTGAGGAGCTTCCAGTGCTGTCGGGGGGTTTCTGACTCTGTGTGTGTGTGATGCTTGTTAACCTGTCGTGACTCGTCTCTAGCTCACATCTGAGCGCAGAATCAGATTTCAGAGATTCAATCAGTGCTGGAATGTGTTTGTCCATTACTGCTCCTGCTAGTGTTCGTGAACAAACCACTGAGTGTTGAAGTGTCGTCCTCTTTGCGTCGCCCTGTCCATTTGATTCATTTAATTTGAATCATTTTTTTCTTTTTAAAATATGTTGACTTGTTTTCATTACTAGAGAAATCGGTGTTTTTGAACGAATCTCTTGAATAAATGATTCAATGATTCATTAGTAAAGACTTCACTTGTTTCATATTGGATGAATCACTGTTTTTGAACGAATCTCTTGAATGATTCAGTGACTCACTTGTAAAGGCTTCACTTGTTTCATTATTGGATGAATCAGCGTTTTTGAACTAATCTTTTGAATGAATGATTCAATGACAAATACATTTTTAACCTTGGCTTGTCTCCACCTACTGGTGTAATGATGTAATTGATACAATGTTTATTTGAAGCGTCGAGTTACTTTTAAATGGTGATTTGCTTCATTTTGATCATTACCATACACATCAACATTTATGTTAAATGAACTTTTACTTTAAACTTTTATATATTTAATGTTCGTTGTGATCATATTTGTCAAAGGTTTAACAGACATAAACGTGTGTGTGTGTGTTTGATGTATGCTCTTTGAATCACGATCCTTTGTTTTGTCATGTAACAGTGCCGTTCTTCTCTTGTCATGTTTGTTTCTCGTGTGTAAATCCCCTGTGTCGAGTGAACACAGGAATACGCTACTGTACATGTTCGTTTGTGCCGTACTTCTGATGTCTGTGTAGGATAATTGAAAGTGTCGTATCTGTGAAAACACTGTTTAGTGCCGCACGCGGATCATCTCAGACACACACACACACACACACACATCTGTCATCAGCCTCAATGCTGCAGTTTGGCCCATTCTCCATCTGTGATTCTTGGAGTAACTTCTTCTTTTCTCTTGTGTTTGAGCGATCTGTGTTTTCCATCGCTGGACATTTGAGAGCTGACTGTTAGATATCACAAGCTAGAGGGTTGTTGCACTGAATACACAGCGACATTGCTTTATACAAGAGGTCAATAAACAAGATGTTAATCTTATGTAACTGACATTTTTGTCACAATATGGCCAGCTGTTTTCTTTCTTTGCATACTTTGCCAGTGACAATGGAAGCTAAAAGGAGTGAACACAGACTGTGTAGGTGTGTGTGTGTATGCATGTGTGTATGTGTCTATGCATGTATGCTTGTGTGCATGCGTGTATACTGTATGTCTATGCGTGTATGCTTGTGTGCATGCGTGTATACTGTATGTCTATGCGTGTATGCATGTGTGTATGCATGCATGCATGTGTCTATGCGTGTATGCATGTGTGTGCATGTATGCATGTGTGTATACGTGTAATGTGTCTATGCGTGTATGCATGTGTGTATGCATGCATGCATGTGTCTATGCGTGTATGCATGTGTGTATACGTGTGTGCATGTGTCTATGCGTGTATGCATGTGTGTGCATGTATGCATGTGTGTATACGTGTAATGTGTCTATGCGTGTATGCATGTGTGTATGCATGCATGCATGTGTCTATGCGTGTATGCATGTGTGTGCATGTATGCATGTGTGTATACGTGTAATGTGTCTATGCGTGTATGCATGTGTGTATGCATGCATGCATGTGTCTATGCGTGTATGCATGTGTGTATACGTGTGTGCATGTGTCTATGCGTGTATGCATGTGTGTGTATAGGTGTATGCATGTGTGTGCGTGTGTGTGTGCATGTGCTATGCGTCATACTCTTATCACAACGTTATCTTCTCATTTATTATCATATAGTCATTTTTGTATTCAGGATCAACTCCACAACATCAGTGTTGGAACATTTGCCAAATTGTCGAGATGTAGAGACGATAAGCCTTCAGTTTATGAGGACTGACCACAGAAATGCTCCATTAAAAACGTTTCGAATAAGCGTTTTAATGAAGCTCTGGATCGAGGAGGCAGCGCTCTGATTACATGACACAGAGTGGGACTTGTTTTGTGGCGTTTACTTTAATTCTGCTGAGTTCTGTATAATTTAGCCCCTTCAAATGTACTCATTCACAGCCATTATGCATTTCTCCTTCTCTGAATCCCTCTAAAAGGCTTTGAATATTTCAGAGGATATCCGTAAGAGGGTTTACATGTAAGTGGACAAATTTGCATTTCATGAAGTTCTCAGTTCCTTAGAAAGATGGGTTAGCATGAGGACAGAACTTGTAAAAAGTGTTTTTAGTACCTTAGCAGAAAGAATTTAGCATCTTTAATGAAAATTTCCACTTATTTAAGGTGCGTCAATGCATATCTTCCCATTTCTTTGGTTAAATTGGTGTTCTGTCGAAGCGCACAAGCTTATAATCCATCATGTTAGAGTCTCAGTGCGCGATCTGGTTGTTTAGGGTTAGAAATCCCTGGATTTAATGCCTCTAAACCCTTCCTAATGATTTCCTAAACCCATAAACTCAGTGTTTTTCAACGGTGAGAGACGGTGGGCCTATTGTTTGAATTTAAGCCGTCACAACAGTAATAAGGATTTGTCGGGTTTGAATGAATCCACATGTTTGCTATGGGATGTTCCCACTGGAATCGGTGTCCTTTTCATTGTATTTATATGTCCGTAATGTAATATATTTCATTTGCAGTAATGGGAGTTGCGTGCAAGTGTAATATTGTGCAATCATGTATATGAATCTGGAGGAAACATGTCAGGCATATTTGCAAAGGTAAATGCAACAATGCAATGCTTTAAATGCAAAGGTAAATACAATGCAATGCAATAAAAAAAAATTGCGTGCAAGTGTAATATTGTGCAATCACAAACATTTATATCCAGATGGAATATGCTGAAAAACATTAATGTCCTCTGTTTGATTTATTTATTTTTGCAAAAGTTGAACAAGATTCTTTTTTTTTATTTAAATGCATTTTTTTTTATTGCATTGCAATTGTTAACTAACTAACAGCTTATGTGTTTATGTGGATAACTAGCAGCCAACCAGAATTAGAGTTAACATCAAGACATTACCATAGCAGCACAAGTGGTTTACAGCAGAAATATACATTTCAGGAATCATAAATCATCCTTGTTATTTTCCAGTGGTTGAAATTCCAGCTATAAAAAGGGAAGCTATGTGTGAGTCTGTGTTTAAGTGCTGAGATGTTCTCTGTGTTCAGGTGGGTTTGCAGCAGGATGGTGGAGCCAGAGGAGCGGCCCTCGGGGGCGGGGCAGAGGCTCGGGGCCCCTGAGAGCCTGGGCATCAGCACACTGGAGCCGGGCCAGCGCCCCCCCACCATGCCTCCGGGCAGACAGGTCTCCATCCGGGTCCAGATGCTGGACGACACTCAGGAAGTCTTTGAGGTCTCGGTAAGCCACTGTTTGCTTTCTACTTTATTGCATTTTGCTTCGTTCTGTTGTGCATTGTATTTTGTTTCATGTTATTGCATTGCGTTTTATTGCGCTTATTTATTTTACATTAAAGCATTTTCTTTTGCATATCAATTTGCTTTGTTTTTTACATTGCATTTTATTTTAATGCATTGCACTTTATTTTATTTTACTGCACTGACTGTGTTGCATTTTTATTTATTTTATTTAATTGATTAATTTAATTTATTTAATTGATTTTATTTAATTTAATTAATTTAAATAGATTAAATAAATTAATTTAATTAATTTAAATAGATTAAATACATTTAATTTAATTAATTTATTTTTTTATTAATTTAATTTATTTAATTGATTTTTTTTAATTTATTTAATTTAATTAATTTAAATAGATTAAATAAATCAAATTAAATTAAATAAATAGATTAAATAAATTTAATTTAATTAATTTAATCTATTTATTTTATTTATTTATTTTTTTAAAACATTTTTTTAATTTACTTTACATTGCATTATATTGTATTTTATATTAAAAAAAACAAAAACATTTTTTTGATTCCGAGACAATAACTGGACTGCAGTGGACAATGCATGCAATGAGGTCATGCAACAGTGTAGCATAATATTGTTTGAATTGCCTATTGCGTAATGTATTATTTCAAATAAATAGTAGGCAGTAACCCAACACAGGTCAGGTTTAATTGCTGCGTTTCATAAGTGTTTTGATGTGTTGTGTATCCCAGCAGGCCAGCAAGTTCACACTAAAGCGTCTGCTGCTTCCCCCCTCTAGTTTAGACTCTTTTGTGTTCGCTCGCCCTCCCGTTTTCGTCACTTAAGCTCCCTTGGGAATGGTAATGATGTTGAAAAGCTCAGTCTTGTTCACTAATGAGAAAATGCCCTCATTGATCGCTACCAAGGGAGCCGTAAGCTCCTAAGGCATGTTGGGTAGGAGAAAAGAGAAGACATTCACCACAATTCATGACTGAGATCTCGACAGGAAAGTATTAACTTGAGCTGAAGTAAAAGCAGCGAACAAACGGACAGGTTTGTGACGTGTGTGTGTGTTTGGATACACACCCTGAGCCCTGCTAATGCCCGAGGGCCGGTTGTTGACGGCAGTTTTAATAGTGAGATAAGGCCTAAAGCGCGTGCTGTGTTTTGTGTTGAGAAACGCCTCGAGGTGCTTCAGTGAACACTGTCAGTCTCTCTTACACTGATTGTGTCCTGAGGCCATCCAGATCTCCATCCAGACGTTGCTTTAGTCTAGTTTACCTGGCTTAATGCTTCAGCTCGGTGTGTGATCATAATATTATTCATTTCTATTAATCAATTTATTTCCAATAATTGCATATTTTTATCTCTAATTCATGATTATATTATATTTAAAAGCAGAATTTATGATTTTGAGATCACAATAAACCTCATAACCTTGTCCATTTAAGTGTTATAACCTAAAAAATGTCTTAAACCTCCCCAAATATCTTGGAAAGACATTAAGAACGCTCGAGCATCAAGTACATATAGTTCAGTGTGTGTCTGTTATTATAATGGACATTGAAACCCGTTTGATTGAGTCGCTCTTGAGTGTTCAGACTGAGCCGTAGTGAAGCCACTGCACTTCTCCAGATCTCGAAAGTCTGACACACACACACACCTGCTACACCTCACACGCTCTTTGGGCAAGAATTAATAATGGAATGGATCAAAAATGGATGAAAGACTTTATCTGTTCCCCAAAGGCCAGAGGTATAAAATCATAAATATTTATCATGTGCTTGTGACTTTGTGGAAACAGAGAGTGTGTGTGTGTGATGGGGGGTTTTGTATTTCATACACGTTGAGGTCGCTTTCTATTGAGAATATATTAAAGTATTTTTAAGTTAACTTGAAACATGAAAACAACCCATACTTTTGTAGTGTCACACATTTGTGAGTGAATCCAGAGATTAACTGGGAAAAATTATTACAGATATTTATTATATTAATGTTTGACACACACACGCGCACACAGAGAGAAAGAGAGACCGACATACACACACATACTGTATACATAACTCATTTTATATTTATATAAGGGTCACCTACAATAGCCTAAAACCCCCCAAAAATGTAATATTTAATATTTTTTATCAATATTTAATATTTAAATATTTGTAATATGTAATTAATATTAATTATCTAATATTTAATATCATGTAATATTTTTGTTTTAACTAATCTTTAAAAAATTAATGTGATGCATATATTAATGTTTGACACACACACACGCACACAGAGAGAAAGAGAGACAGACACACACATACTGTATACATAACTCATTTTATATTTATATAATGCTGCGTCACCTACAATAGCCTAAAACCAAAAAAATTTAATATTTAATGTAATATTTAATATTTTTTATCAATATTTAATATTTAAATATTTATAATATTTATTTAATATTAAATATGAATTATTTAATATTTAATATCATTTAATATTTTTGTTTTAACTTATATTTAAAAAATTAATGTGATGCATATTAATGTTTGACGCGCACACAGAGAGAAAGAGAGACAGACGCGCACACATACTGTATAACCATATCATTTTATATTTATATAAGGCATCGGTCACCTACAATAGTCTAAAACCCCCCAAAATATTTTAATTGCATTTAATATTTTCGCTTTTTAATAATTAATGTGATGCATATGTTTCAGTAATACATAAATGAAAGCAGTGAAGTAAGAATGAGATTTCTGTAATATAATTGTAGATACACAATAACCTGGTTCATACAGTATATTTATCAGCAATAAATCTGTTTTATCCAATCATACATGTTTAACTAATCGAATCTTGCTGTTCCAATCAGTCATATTAAACCATGTTCACACTGGTTAGATTTAACAGATTTGAATCCATTTGAATAAAATCTTATTTATTATTTAAATAAAACCAAAAAGATAGAAAGATGTAAACTGTGCCTTTTTCGGGTGGGTTGAGATGAGACGGTTTTTGATCTGTGTTAGCAGGAATGGAGCATGCTGGGATTGAAAAGGGCTGGTTTCCTGTGGGACCCAGAGCTTCTCTGAGGGCTTGAACTGAGATTTCATACTGGTCTCGACTAGATCAGCCAGTGCTGACTGGTTTAGAGTTTCACCAAAGTTACATCTTTGCGATCTGAAAAAATACACACACAAAGTTTGAGGTTGGGAGAGATTGAAAGAGTCTCTTCTGCCCACCAAGACTGCATTTATTTGATCAAAAATACAGTAAAAATGTGAAATATTATTACAATTCAAAATAACTGTTTTCTATGTGAATATATAGTAAAGTGTAATTTATATCCTGTGTTCAAAGCTGAATTTTCAGCATCATGACTCTAGTCTTCAGTGTCACATGACCCTTCAGAAATCACTCTGATGCTTGAGAATCATTTTTGATCAATTTGATTGGATCATCCTGGCTGAATTAAAGTCTTATTTTGGAGTCGTGAGTCTAATGTAGTGTGTGTTCGCCTGTCATCATCATATTGCCCTGTTGCAGCGTTCTGGATATCCGGTTTGATGGGATCTCAGTAAGGAAATCCCAATAGTCTTGGCTCAGTTCCTGTTTCCGAGTTCACACAGAATTCACGTGTTGTGAACTGGTTTTGATGTTAGATTTATATCAAATCTTTTCATGAATCAGTAGAATTTGGGGGTATTTTTGAGGATTTCTTATATATATTTATATATTTTATTTATATATATATTTTTTTTTTCTATAAAATATTTAAATATATAAAATTTATATTATATTAATAAAATTTAAATATAAATTTTATTAATATAATATTATATTAATATATAAATATTATATTTAAAATATAATATAACATTTATTTATAAAGTTTGTGTTTACATAATATATGTGGGTGCACTGTGTATAATTAGTACATATATATATAAATACACACACATGCTTGTATATATTTAAGAAATATTTTCATGTATATTCTGTATATAGATTTATATATAATTTATATTATATATAAATATAAATATTTTATATATAAATAATATTTTTTCTTAAATATACTTGCATGTGTGTTTTTTTATATTTATATATACAAAATAATTATACACAGTGCCCCCAAATATATTATGTAAACAGAAACTTTTATTTTGGATGCGATTAATCGCGATTAATCGTTTTGACAGCCCACATATATATACATATATATATACATATATATATATATATATATATATATATATATATATATATATATTTTCGGATTGGCCCTGTTTTTTGATTCAGTAGCTCTGAAGTTTAGATAAAATGCCACATCAGCACAGGTTAAAGTGTTAAGTGTCCCAGGCTATTTTCATCTACATAATAATCCTGCGTGCATAATATTTTAAGCCACACGGTTATGGAATTACTCTCTATTTTTGTGTTAGTCTGCAATTACAAGCCCACAGTACGGCAACGGCTCATTGTCTAAATTGGCTTAATGAGGGTGTTTGACGAAACTGCAGATTTCCAGCAACCGTTGATTCAGAGATATAAGCGTTCAGCTAGTTTTGAGTTGGTTTAAAGTAGGGCCAGACCGATAAGGGATTTTGAAGGCCGATACCGATACGAATATTTTGGGGTTTTAAAAACCGATACGCCGATATATCGGCCGATATATTTTTATTTTTTTTTTCAGAAACGCAACAAAACATTAACAGATTTCCCTAGCATTAGTTATTTATAGTTAATTATGAGTTTTAAACATACAAATAAAATGATTGCTGCTACAGCCACAAGGTTGAGGAGATTCCCCTCTCTATGTAAAGCGCTTTGAGTGCAGAGAAAAGCGCTATATAAATGTAATGAATTAATAACAGCATTATTATTATTATTGACAGTAATAATTACAAAAAATAATGATGACATTATTACTATCATCATCATTTACATTATCATTAACAGTTTCACACGTAAGTTTAAAATATTCTAACTGACCCCCCAGCGTGAGTTTTTTAAGACGACCATTATTTAGAACTTGCCACTTTAATGTTTCCATGGTGACGCGTCATTGCTTGTCACGTGACACAGCACACCCAGAACAGAGCGCGTAATGAAGGGAATGAATGATGATCTGCTTTTATGTTATTTTTCCTTTTTTATTAAAAATATTCAAAAATGTATTAGCTATATCATGAAACACTGATATTCCGATTGTCAAATATGTGCAAGTGGATGGGTTTTGTGGTTTAGACATCTTTATAACGATCGCGATAGTTCAGCTGTATGCGCAATGGGCGGCGCCACTTTAGTTTCTTTTTCAGCTCAGAGAATCGGATCTGTTGGATTTATAGCGTAAATTCCTCCACTTCTCACGAAATACATGAAAGTAAGTGGCTGGTGAACTGGGAGAAGAATAGGGTCAAATGTTAAGCTACTTACACATGTGTATTTGATATGAATAAAACGTGTCGATTATTATTGCCTCTTCCATAGACAGCTGTGTGTATTTTACAAACTCAAAATCATTTTTTTGCTAGTATGTGTATTTAAATGTCTGAAACCTAAAATAAACATTATGTGGTTGAAAACACTCAATAGTTGTGATATATGACAGCACCGAGTGCGTCTGTCTCTGGCTCAGCGCCAGCCATACTAGCTTATTCCGCTTCACTCTCGGCTTATTTAACAGCAGCAAAACTAGACATGATAGTCAAAAATTTTGTCATGCTTAATTGAGTTAAGAGAAGTGATGGGGATGTTCTTTTAATTCTTATTGTCTCGTGATGAACTTCCCATTCACTTCATGCGATGATCTCGCGGACTCTGACTCTGGCTGGATCAGCAGTTTGCAGGACGCGTGGCGCGTTATACACGTGTGTTGCCAGCGGGGACGGTGTAGAGTGCCCTCTGGTGGACAAACAATATAACTCCAACACTCATTACATGGTTGAATGGTGTTTCATCCGTTTTTTTTCTAAATATTCGTTTATCGGCCGTTATAAACGCCGATACCGATAGTTTGGAAAAAGCCTAATATCGGCCGATAATATCGGTCGGCCGATATATCGGTCTGGCCCTAGTTTAAAGTTAACCGTGCTAGACTTTGTCTTGGTTAGTGTTGTTCATACAGCTGCATTTTTACCAGTTACACATGGCACGGGTTCAGTTGTGTGTAGTTATGCTGTCTAATGCTCTGGTTTGTTGAAAAAGAGAAAATGCCAAGTATTCCTATAATGGAGGGTGTGTCTCGATGTGTTTGGATGCTTGGAGTCTGTGGTTTGCTTTTGCATGCAAGACATTTTAATTGCATGCTTAGACATTTCAAGACATTTTAAAATGCAATGCATTTTAGGGCAAACACATCGGCCTCAGATATTTTTACATGTATGGATGAATCTCACAAACACGTTCATGTCATATTTAACCCCAAAATATACAATCAAAAATAAGAATTTAATTTTTGAAAGCACATTTTTACATTGTGACTTTCTTAAAGATCCCTAAATTCTTATGTTATTCTATATTATTATCTGGAAATGTGCAAATTGATTTTGGTAGTATATTTGATTTAAGCTTTTAATTTAAATTTTAATGAGAAAAAAACCCCCACAAACACTACAGAGAGATTATCCCATATATTTTTAATAAAAATATATAATGTTTTATATATTTTTTATTATGTATGCATGACAAAAAAACAAATTTCGTAGAGAAATTCTCTCATATGTAATATATATATATATATATGGTGCATATGACTGTCTTCTTTCAGACGAATACAATCAGAGTTATATAAAATAGTGCAAAACAGAAATGGCCATTCACCGCCATTATAAAGCTTTTTAAGAGCCAGGCAATTTTTTAATTTAACTCTGTATTCGTCTGAAAGAAGAAAGTCATATACACCTAAGATGGATTGAGGATGAGTAAATCATGAGCTAATCTTCTTTTTGGGTGAACTACCCCTTTAAATCGATCATGTAAGGGCGTCTGTCAGTCGTGTGTGTGTGTGTGTGTGTAAGTGGTTATGTAGACAAGGCAAGTCGTCTGAGACACAAACCAGTGTATTCGCATCATCTAGCGGTCTGAATAATTCACACGGGCAAAGGTACATCTGATGTTACACGGACACATCCTGTTGGACAGGGACATTTACTGGATACACTGAACCACAATACACACTCACAACAAGCTCAACATATCTGGGATTCCATAGCAACATGCGTTACACTCTTAGAAGTAAAGGTTCTATATAGAACATTAAAAGGTTCTATCAGCGATACATATTTGGAATGTTCTATAGTATAGAGAACCCATTTTAAGGGTTCAATAATAAGAACACTTTAGGTTCTATATGGATTATCATTTGTTTTGTCCTTTCCGGATTAAATATTTCATATTATTGACAAAAATCAAGACCCTAATATTTATTTATAATGCATGTGAATGATCACAAAATTCAAGATATGGGGGTTAGAAAATCAATATATATATATATAATTTTATGCAGTTAATCAATATCACACGAAGAGTGCCGTTTCAGTTGTTCTCCTCCAAAAATCAGCACGATTAAAATGTGATATTACTGTGATTCGCCGATATGACAATTTTGGCCGATACCGATAACCGATAAGTCTTGATATTTAAAAGCCGATAACCGATATATTGGCCGATAAATTTTTAGACAATTTTTGAGAGCCTAATTGTAAAAAAAGTCTACTCATTAAAAGCCAAGATACAAACACAATTATGATGTTCTTATTTTAATATTGTGTAGCCGACATGACAGAATTGCGCTGCATATATTGCACTTTAACTGGATTTTCCTTTTTTAAAGTGATTTCGATCATATTTCAAGCAATTTAAAGGCATCATGTTGAATAGTGCGCGTCTAAAGTGCCTCAGCTGAAGAAAATAATACATTATTTATCGGCTTTTAGATATCGGCTAAATGTTCTTGTTGGGCCGATAACGCTAACATTAAAAATGATCATATATCGGCCGATACCGATAATGTGGCCGATATATCGTGCTTCCCTACTAGTTAATAAACAATAATTTAATTACAACTACAAAATGTTGCAGATTAATGTAATATATGAATGAATAATAGCCTATAAAGAACCTTTCTTGTCATTATAGAACCTTTGTTAGCATAAAAGGTTCTTTGGAGTTGAGTAAAGAACCCTATGCTACATATATAGAACCCCAAGATTCATTGAACCCTAATGAATGGCAAGATATTTTTTGAGACGTTTCTCATCAAAAATACAGTAAAAAATGTGAAAATATTATTCCAATTTAAAATGGGAGTTTTCTAAGTGAAATTTAATTTATTCCTCTGATCAAATCTGAATTTTCAGCATCATTACTCCAGTCTTCAGTGTCACATGATCCTATATAATCATTTTGTTTGAATGTGATGACGTTGTCCAGGTTTCATTGCTACCCAACGTTTGAGGTTCCTGTTTCCCTCTCTGAGTGAATCGACCCCCTCAGGAGTGAGCCGAGCGTGTTTGTCGTCCCCTTCATTGACGTGTGTGTGTGTGTGTGTGTGTGTGTGTGTGTGTGTGTGTGTGTGTGTGTGTGTGATGGTCACAGCCTCCTGCTGAATCCTCTCCTGAAGAGATCTGGAAATAGATCCTCAGCTAGTGTGTGTTAAGCCGGCTAGTCGTGGCGAGATAAAGATGGCTCTCGGTCGGCAGATGGGTAATCTCTCTTCTGTTCGTCACAGCTCATCTTCACCTCTGACCTCAGATGGCATTTTGAAGGATGTATATAGCAAAAAAGTGTCAACTTGTATTTATTTACTTATATAACGAAGGGACTCTTTTTTTTTTCAAACATTTTGGTAAAATTTGTCATGCGGTTACTGTTACACTTTATCTGAAAGTGTCAGTGTTGCAGTGTAATTATGCATTTGAGTACTGAGAAATATTAATGAACTATATGTACTTACAGGGTTTGGTTTGACAGAATAGTTGGCAAGACTGTTTTTAGTTAGTTAGTTTAATGCATATCGTATTTGAATAAAAATTAAATATATGAAATATAATCTTTTGTAACTTTATAAACGCCTTTTTTCTGTCACTTTAGATCAATGTAATGCATCATTGCTGATTTAAAGTGTTAGTTTCTTTCAAAAGAATAAAAAAGACTGACTTTTAAACAGTAGTGTACATTCAAAAATATCAAATGTTAAAAATGTATTGGTATATGTAGAAATAAAGACTTATTTCTTGATTTTTGATAGCCAAAGCATGAACTAATTGAACATTATTGCAATTTTTTTGTATTTTTTTGTAATTTACTACCAATTTTATAAAGAATAGCTTTACAAATGAATGATTTTTTATGTTTTGCACACATTTGTTCTGCACTACACACTGCATACTTGATTCTCGGTACACTGACAACTATTTTGTATAGGGATGCACGATATATCGGCCACAATATCGGTATCGGCCGATAAATGATCATTTTTAATGTTATCGTTATCGGCCCAACGAGAATATTTAGCCGATATCTAAAAGCCGATAAATAATGTATTATTTTCTTCAGCTGAGGCACTTTAGATGCGCACTGTTCAATATGATCCCTTTAAATTGCTTGAAATACGATTGAAATCACTTTAAAAAAGGAAAATCCAGTTAAAGTGCAATATATGCAACGCATGTCTGTCATATCGGCTACACAATATTAAAATAAGAACATTATATTATAATATAATCAGGCTCTCAAAAATTGTCAAAAAATTTGGATTTATCGGCTAATATATCGGTTATCGGCTTTCAAATATAAAGAATTATCGGTTATCGGTATCGGCCAAAATTGTCATATTAGTGCATCCCTAATTTTGTAAAGAGTATATGATATTATGCACTGGCAGTGCTTTAAAGATCACATTATCTCATTACATCATATGCATTTTTGATTTAGCAAGAGTCATCCAGTTATTTAATTAAAATTTGTTTTTAAATCCATTTTTTCCTCTTTCTGTAGGGTCTAATTTTGACTTGATGTGAACACTACTTTAAATATAGGTCAAAAACCATAGAGTCAAGAGGTGGATATTACTTCTGGCTCATTTGTCACATTGGGAATGCATGATGTGGTGAGATACATTGTGTGAAATTTTGGCAAATCTAGTAGGGTAAACGTACCTATTAAGCTCAAGTACCCATTAAGCACAGTGCCATCTTTGAGCTCAGATTATAAAAAGAAAAAGCAATGTATTTTCCTATTTTATGTTTTAAACAATTGATGTGCTTGTTACTACATACCTCCTATAATTTTAAACCAAGCAGGCCATTGCACACTGAGATATGTGTATCTATGTGTTCACACTGTCTGGCGGCCATTTTGAAAGCTGACTGAAAACTTTCACTAGAAGAGGAGCCCCTCAAATGTGCATTTTTTATATGTTTAAGACTGTATTTTGATTAAGTACATATACTTATTGAAAAATTAAGAGATTAATGTTTAGACTTTTACATATTTTAACCTGGAACCTGGATGTGGGAAATCATTACAGAAGATCTAAAAGGGAGTTTTAGTAAGTTAGCGCAGATGCTACAGAACATAGCCAGCTTACTAGCTGTAAAAGATTGTGTGCTTTCACTAATATTTTTCTTTACAGGCATCAATGGCTTGTACTTTTATATCCATAATACTATAATTGTACATTTTATTGATAGTCTATGGTTTTAAACTGCTGTAATTTGTAAAAAATTAATATTATTGTTAGGTGAGCTTAAAGGGTGCACTACTATGAAATCACACAACTTCACTGTGACATCAATTAGAAAAAGCATAATTTCATAGATATTATCAATAATGGTGGTTCATATTCAAATTGGAATAAACCTAATACATGACATAGATTATTTATTTGGCTAAATATTTTCTTTTGAATATCATGTAATATTTTTTAATTAACAAATAATATTTGCTCCAATTAAGCACAGTGTGCTCCCTTTAAGCTCATTCACATTGAACGTCTATGTAAATACTTCATAATCAGACTTTAAATATTAACTGATGGTTGTCACCAAGTTAATCTTTATAAAATGATTAATAAACTTATTTTTACAGTCTTAAGATGACAAAAACCAGACGAAACTATAGTGTATGCCCAAAGATTAAAGAGGCATGTCATCTATACAAAGAAGGAGCCTTCAGAAACCTGTCATATCTGTCCAAGAAGTTTGGAGTAGACAGGAAAGCTCTTACCCAGAGAGTTAAGGAGCACATCAATTGGTACACATCAAGGGCAGAGTGTATATCTGAGTGCAGAGACAGAAAGGGAAATTTAATTGTTCAATATGTGTTACTTATCTGATCGTGGACTAGTCTAGATGTTGCAATGAGTTTGAATGACACGTCATATGAATAAGATAGGCTACCTGATCAAATTGAATGCCTTGTTGCTTGATTTTAGTGTTCTGTTATTTTGTGATTGACGCTATACCTTCAAATTAAACTTTTTTCAATCATTCCTTAAAAAGGTTGTTTAAAATAAACAAGATTTTATAATAAAACTTGTTGTGAGCTTATTGGGAACAGGGGTGTGCTTAAAGGGTACACAAACGTACCCATTAAGCTCAGTCAGACTTTTTGCATTTAATGATGTAAATTTTTATTTTAATGCTTTTGTCATTTAAAATAAAATAAAATATTGTTGTTTAAGAGATTAATATTTTATTTTAACATAAGTTTTTTTACTAAAACCAATATCCTGTGCCCTAAAAATGTCTCAATGTAGATTTTGGTGAGCTTAATAGGTACGTTTACCCTATTGTTTGTCTCAGTGCAAACATAAAATATGTTCATATTGTGCATTGCAACCTATATAATACTGAAAATAGTTGATGTATTATGCTAATCTTCTATCTAGAGGATTAACGAGTATTGAATGTTCGTGCGTGTGTTATTTTAAAATTATGAAACGTTTCGTTGAAGTAGTTTTTACCGCTTTTGGATCATTGTAATAGCCAGGTAGCGCTATTATGGCACACATTCCCTGTAATATCCCACTGTCGAACGCTTAGCAATGCCAAACCCTGCTACCTCATTACGCTAAAGCTAGCATAATGCATGTGGCTAATGATGGAAAAGCTTGTTTTGGGGTGAATCTTTGATGAATAATGCAGCAGCGCGCTCTCATGAATGCACTAATCATCTCTGGAAGAGAAGGGAAGCCCGAGGCCTCAGCCGCCACGGGATAATCCTCTCAACAATCCCACAATCCCGTCTGCTTCCTGCCCCGCCAATCCACCGGTATTCCAGCTAACGGGATCATGGCGTTGTTGACACTGGATGGAATGTGCTTCAATCCTGCTCATGTTTTTATTATTACATGGAAAACTCATGAAGGGTCGGGATTGTTTCAGTGTTGTGAGTGGCACAGGGGATTTGGTGTGTTTTGTTCAGGTAGATCGAGTTATAAACGTCAACATCCAACTTACAGATTAAAGCCATACTGAGAATGCGATGCATTTGTGTTGTGTTAGCTACTGTTTTGACACGTTTCAATGAAAAAATGGTGTAATTGAATGGCTAGAATCTCCTGCATTAGCCAAACGAATGCTTATCTGATGTTTTACATAGATGATGCTGGGTGCTACTAGAAAAAACGCAAGTTTCTTTTAAATCTCAACTGATTTATATCGTTGCGCAGTGTAAACTATATTATCAGCTCTGTATATAAACTTATATATAAGTATATCCAAATTTATTTACATCCATCCATCCACCTAGCATCAACACTCACTCACTCAGTCACTCACTCACTCACTCACTCACTCACTCACTCACTCACACACACTCACTCACTCACTCAGTATAACTCACTCAGTCAGTCACACACTCACTCACTCACTCACTCACTCAGTCACTCACTCAGTCACTCACTCACTCACTCAGTCACTCACTCAGTCACTCACTCACTCACTCACTCAGTCACTCACTCAGTCACTCACTCACTCACTCACTCACTCACTCACTCACTCAGTCACTCACTCACTCACTCACTCACTCACTCTCACTCACTCACTATAACTCACTCACTCATTCACTCACTCAGTCACTCACTCACTCATTCACACTCACTCACTCACCCACTCACTCACTCACTCAGTCACTCACTCACTCACTCACTCTCACTCACTCACTATAACTCACTCACTCACTCACTCACCCACTCACTCACTCAGTATAACTCACTCAGTCAGTCACTCACTCACTCACTCACTCACTCACTCACTCACTCACTCACTATAACTCACTCACTCACTCACTCACACACACTCACTCACTCACTCACTCACTCACTCACTCACTCACTCACTCACTATAACTCACTCACTCACTCACTCACTCACTCACTCACTCACTCACTCACTCACTCACTCACTCACTCACTATAACTCACTCAGTCACTCACTCACTCACTCACTCACACACACTCACTCACTCACTCACTCACTCACTCACTATAACTCACTCACTCACTCACTCACTCACTCACTCACTCACTCACTCACTCACTCACTCACTCACTCACTCACTCACTCACACACTCACTCACTCACTCACTATAACTCACTCACTAACTCACACTCACTCACTCACTATAACTCACTCACTCACTCACTCACTCACTCACTCACTCACTCACTCACTCACTCACACACTCACTCACTCACTCACTATAACTCACTCACTAACTCACACTCACTCACTCACTATAACTCACTCACTCACTCACTCACTCACTCACACTCACTCACTCACTCACTCACTCACTCACTCACTCACTCACTCACTCACTCACTCACTCACTCACTCACTCACTCACTCACTCACTCACTCACTCACTCACTCACTCACTCACACACACTCACTCACACACACTCACTCACTCACTCAAACATGCACACACACACATACACACACACACACACACACACACATATACACATATTTAACGGCAGAAGCAAATGATCACGTGTGCTAAACATCAGTTTTAGAGTAGAACAATGCAGGTATTTGAAGTCAGTGTTTATGTGGACGTTATTAACCATTTATTTTAGTTTACACACAACCTGATCTCTCATCTCGCAGCCTGACTCGTGGCATGTCGATGTGTCCTGAACGTTTGAGTCGTGTGTAGTAAACAGCAGTGTATGAGGGCCTGTGGTGGTTCTGACATCATGCTGGTAATTGGTGTTTTCCTGCAGTGATCATCACACACTGACCGCAGCGGCTGGCACTCGCTCACACTCCTCTTCACTTCTTTGATCTTTGATTTAACGCCACAGGAAACATCAACCGACCTATTAAACACCGCTACCAGACCGGCCCACTTCCTAAACCCCTTTATTTATGAACATGTGCTTTCAGTCTTGATTTGTTTTTAGCCTCCCCTGGAAAAGGTTTTCATGCTTAATTATTTCCTTCATTGTTGCGGCTCCTCTCTTCCCAGTCTGTCAGTAACGCTCCGTTTACTTCATGTCTCTGTGAAGCTCCTCCTTCTGAAAACCACACTGTGCTCTGATTGGTCGGCTGGATCAGTGTGTTGTGATTGGTCGAGCGCTTCGAGTGTGTTTGGGAAATGTCCCGCCCCCTACAGTAACCACCAGTTTAACACAGTACTAGGGTTGTGTATCGTTTGAATTTGAACGATTCTGATTCCGATTCTTTGTTTCGATTCCGGTTCCCAACGATTCTCGATTCCGATTCTTTTAAGAGGCAGGGTCAAAAAAGTTTAGCTAACCTTGCTAACCAACGGTCTTTCTGAAGGAAATACTCCTTTCTAAAGGGAAATACTCCTTTTTTGTCAGAAATTTTGCATTTTGCCGAGATTTTGTTATTTTTAGAAAAGTGAAGCCACACTTTGGACCGCCGACGTACTCATGTTCGACTCGCAACATTTGCCAACACTTCCGGTAGACGCTTCTTCATTGGTGTTGTTCAGCGGTTTCTTCTTCTGGTCGGCGGACTGTGAATATCGAAACTAGGAATCGAAATTTTAACTTTTGAACGATTCCGGGAAAAACGAAAAGTTAGTCCCGGTTCCAATCGATACTCGATTCTCGATACCCAACCCTACACAGTACTAACTAACTCAACCAGGCCCCGCCCCTTTATTCTGCATATTAACTATTATAATGATGAACATTGTGACTTGTTCGTTCCCGGATAAAACTCAAGAGTACAATTGAGGCGTTTCAGGAGTTCAGAAACACTGATATCGAGAATAACTCTTGCTGGAGGGATTCGTTCAGCAACATTACACACTAAAGACAGATGAACATGTGAATAAAGTTTCGGGCCCCTGGAATCTATATATACCTTCAACGTAAGTCTGTGGGATAATCCCATTTCTTTTCTCTGGATGTAGGCCTGAATGTGTCCTTCATATAGGAGAGGAACTTAATTTTGGAAAATGTGACCTCAAGCCACAAAAATCTGTTCCCACCCAATGAAACGTGTCTTTAACTGGTCATCTGAATACACTGGTTCATTCAGGCCCTCGCTGAAGTCATGTTCACTGCGTTTATTCGTGAGCAGGAAATTGCTTCCCCGCTGGATTTGTGTTATCGGCGACATTAATATTTGAATGTGTTTGAGTGCTGCTTTGACTTCATGTCTTTGTCATTCTTTCCTCTTAGAAAAGAGAGCTGAAGCTTTCGGATACGTTTTATTTTAATGAAAAATGGTTGCTGCCTTTGAAATTACGTTTAATTCAACATTAAATGTTTTTTTTTTTCCTTATTGTGAGCGTTTCATAAGTGCACAATATTTCAAAAATGTCTTTGTTCGTGTACATCTGCGTCTTTAAGTAGTACGATCGCTTTCAGATGAGCTCAATTCTTTTCCCAACTTTTAAACGCCTCATTTTGAAACTGAATATCCAGTTTCCTGGTTTATTTTTGCATATGCTTCTCCCAGAGCAGTTCTCTTTAATGTGATATATTTTTATATCTGCAGGCTTTTGGCGTTGTGTTCCTGAAGTGAACCAAATGCTCTCTTTATTAGCCGTGTGCTGCATTCACACTTCATTGAGTTCAAATGTTTATGTAGAGCATTTGTGCATTGTACATGCTGTCGGAGATTCATTGCTTATTCCTGTAAGTCTGTAAAGATACGGACACAGAGTGACTGTAAAACTCCACCAGCAGTGTGTTATGAGGAGTCACAAGAGACAAACATCCATAATCACAGAGGTGTAAGAAAAATGATGTGGACGTCGAAGATCTCAAAAATGAAGTTTATTACAGCATACTGTAGCATTGGCAAGGTACTCAAAGCACCTTGGGTTCACCACCGGTGTCAGAATGAACCCAGAAAATTGGGTCACCTGATGGAGTTTTAGGACACCATTGGGTCGCCTGATGGAGTTTAAAAACACCATTGGGTCGCCCGATTGAGTTTTAGGACACCATTGGGTCGCCTGATTGAGTTTTAGGACACCATTGGGTCGCCTGATGGAGTTTAAAAACACCATTGGGTCGCCCGATTGAGTATTAGGACACCATTGGGTCGCCCGATTGAGTTTTAGGACACCATTGGGTCGCCCGATTGAGTTTTAGGACACCATTGGGTCCCCTGATTGAGTTTTAGGACACCATTGGGTCGCCCGATTGAGTTTTAGGACACCATTGGGTCGCCCGATTGAGTTTAAGGACACCATTGGGTCGCCTGATTGAGTTTTAGGACACCATTGGGTCGCCTGATGGAGTTTTAGGACACCATTGGGTCGCCTGATGGAGTTTTAGGACACCATTGGGTCGCCCGATTGAGTATTAGGACACCATTGGGTCGCCCGATTGAGTTTTAGGACACCATTGGGTCGCCCGATTGAGTTTTAGGACACCATTGGGTCCCCTGATTGAGTTTTAGGACACCATTGGGTCGCCCGATTGAGTTTTAGGACACCATTGGGTCGCCCGATTGAGTTTAAGGACACCATTGGGTCGCCTGATTGAGTTTTAGGACACCATTGGGTCGCCTGATGGAGTTTTAGGACACCATTGGGTCGCCTGATGGAGTTTTAGGACACCATTGGGTCACCTGATGGAGTTTTAGGACACCATTGGGTCGCCTGATGGAGTTTTAGGACACCATTGGGTCACCTGATGGAGTTTTAGGACAGCATTGGGTCACCTGATGGAGTTTTAGGACACCATTGAGTCGCCTGATGGAGTTTTAGGACACCATTGAGTCGCCTGATGGAGTTTTAGGACACCATTGGGTCGCCTGATGGAGTTTTAGGACACCATTGGGTCGCCTGATGGAGTTTTAGGACACCATTGGGTCACCTGATGGAGTTTTAGGACACCATTGGGTCACCTGATGGAGTTTTAGGACACCATTGGGTCACCTGATGGAGTTTTAGGACACCATTGAGTCGCCTGATGGAGTTTTAGGACACCATTGAGTCGCCTGATGGAGTTTTAGGACACCATTGAGTCGCCTGATGGAGTTTTAGGACACCATTGGGTCGCCTGATGGAGTTTTAGGACACCATTGGGTCGCCTGATGGAGTTTTAGGACACCATTGGGTCGCCTGATGGAGTTTTAGGACAGCATTGGGTCACCTGATGGAGTTTTAGGACACCATTGAGTCGCCTGATGGAGTTTTAGGACACCATTGGGTCGCTTGATGGAGTTTTAGGACACCGTTGGGTTGCCTGATGGAGTTTTAGGACACCGTTGGGTTGCCTGATGGAGTTTTAGGACACCATTGGGTCACCTGATGGAGTTTTAGGACAGCATTGAGTCGCCTGATGGAGTTTTAGGACACCATTGGGTCGCCTGATGGAGTTTTAGTACACCATTGGGTCACCTGATGGAGTTTTAGGACACCATTGAGTCGCCTGATGGAGTTTTAGGACACCATTGGGTCGCCTGATGGAGTTTTAGTACACCATTGGGTCGCTTGATGGAGTTTTAGGACACCGTTGGGTTGCCTGATGGAGTTTTAGGACACCGTTGGGTCGCCTGATGGAGTTTTATACTGTGAAAAGCACTATACTTGACTTGAACATTTGAATCTTAAACCTTTTATCCTGTTACAGTTCACCACTCTTAATGTAAATGGCATTGCTCTTGTTGTAACAGCTGTGCTCTGTATGTTAATGAAGTTGAGACGCCCCATCGCCTGAGACGGTTCTCGTGTCCCACACCCATCCCCATTCCACTATTGACTACCATTTGTTCAGGGTGTGATCACCCCAAATGGTGAAGACACAATATAACTTCACTTCCTTCATCTCTATGGTAATCAGTGTGGGGAATGTTACTTTGAAAAAGTAATTAGTTATAGTTACTCACTACTTGTTCCAAGAGTTAGTAAGTGAATTACCCTAAAATAAAAGTAACTCATTACCAGGGAAAGTTAAAAAAAAGCTAAATGTCAAAGAATTTTGATTTTTTTTGCAGTTTTCACAAGTCAGTTGAAATGAGTTGAACAGATGTTTTTCATAACTTTATTTATTTATTGCACGTCGACAGACAGTATCCTGCATTTTAGTAAATTATTTGTAAGATAAGATTATACAAATAAATAAAACATCTCCAGTTTACTAGCAGAGCATTCATTTAGTTCGCTATTAAATAAGAGATCTAGCGCTAAAATGTGTTTTATATATATATATATATATATATATATATATGAATATAATGTAATATATTTTCTTATTAAAAATAAATATAATATAATATATACGTTAAAGTGGATTATTATATATTAATATATGTTAATTATGTTAAAAAGGATTATTATAGATTAATATAATTTATTTTAATCATTTTTTTACAATTATTTATTGATATAATATATTATAAATAAATATTAAAACAATATAATAATAATAATATGATGATGTTATTATATACAGTATATATCATTTTATTTTTATAAAATAATTTTTTAAAATAATATACTAATACAATATATTCTAAATATGATATAATTTTTTTATATATATACAAGTTATGAAACTGAATGGCTCAACCCCAATCAACTCATTTTACTTCCGTATTGAGATGGAAGATCTCAAACATTTTTTTTTTTTTTTGGACAGTAACATGCATTGAGAAAGTAATCGTTTCATGAATGAACTGACAAAAACATGTCGGATATTAATTTCATGTTCTTAAAGCAGAAGGTATTCACATGTTGCCAGTCTCGCTGTATCGGTGCAGGGGTTCAGCATCACCATCTGCACACACAGTTCCTATGGAAACCGAAGACGTTTTTCCTCTCCTCTGAGCGAGTTATTATTGGCAGAAGCTCAGATTTATGCGGTGTGCCCGACTACCTGCGCGTATGGCCCAGCAGGGAGGGTTATTAATATTCACGTGTAGGGCACATGTCTGGGAGACGGTGTCTGGGAGGTTTTAGTGAGCGTTGTTCTCTCAGGTGGAGCTGTTCGTGGCTTTGAAATCAGGGACGCTAATGAGCCACACACGTCCATATGTCTTCAACACTGCTACTGTAATGAATCAGCCACTGTTTTCTCCTACTAATCTATCTTTTTTTTGAGTCATTTGGTTCGAATTGACTCGAAAGATTCCATCATTTTGATGAACAGGAGAGTCACGAACGCGCATCACAGAACAGAGCAAGGCGAACATTTGAGCTTATAAAACTTAAACTTTGTTATTTACTTATTAAATGAGCGATCGTTTCGCTTGATTAGACTCTTATTCATCGTCTGGAATCGTTTAAAGCCCTTTGAACAGTTTGTAGTTTGCACTGAAACTGTTTTTTGGACCTTGAACTGTTTGGACCCCATTGAAGTCCATTATATGGAGAAAAAATCCTGGAATGTTTTCATCAAAAAATTTCTTTCTGACTAAATTTGACATGGATATCTTTGGATGATTTTTTTTTTTTTAAAGTGAACCACTCCTTTAACTAGCTTAGGCATATATGCACATTCATGTTTTCTGTTTTCTTTCAATATTTAGCTTTAATAATTCATGGATGGTCTAGAATAACTGCGAGTTCACACCGGGGGTGTGTGAGCCGTTTGGCCACCAGATCCTCTTGTTTGTGAATGGAGCGTTTGTGCAGCTCTCAGCTCGGCTTTCACGCTCGGGTGTTTAGCTTGGGAAGTGCTCGTCCTGGTGATGGACAACAGACCCTTCACACACGGACACTTCTCAGATCGCTCGGCTCGGCTGGCATCTGATCCCCTCTTCATTCCTCATGCGAGAGACTCCCCTGCGCTTTTCTTAACACAACTCAGAGTCTAAGAGAAAGCTGGCCTTTATCAAAAGCTGTTTGTGTGGGAGTGTGTGTGTGTGTGTTTCTATAACACTTAATAGTGTGCAACTTTGTCAGCGGCTGTATCTTTCCATTCCTGGTTTCGTAGGACCCAGATAAATGGGAATGTTAGTGATGTTTTGCTGGTGTTTCAGCAGTCACACTTTATCTGTGTCTGTCTGTATTTATCGAGTGCTGAGCTCATAGCCTTCAGAGTCATCCACGCTGATTAAAGGATCACTGTTCCTCTGTTTTATTGTGTACACTGTTTTATTAACCTTGTTAGGACAAATATTTGCCTAGATGAAGGGTCAGTAAAGGAAGTTAAAGAGGTACTTTCAATAAAATGTGGCTGCCTATGTAGTAGATGTATTTAAAAAAATGGTACAAGAGAAAACAAAAAGTCAGTGTTTTTCACTTGCTGAATAGACATAAAAACTACAACACCCACAATGCACTGGGCATGTTGCCGTCCAAGGCCACTCCCACCAGTCTGCTGTGGATAAACTCAGTAGGAAATACTACTAAGCAAACTTTTAGTAATAATGACATCGATTTTTATATATATACTATGTATAAAAACGTTTTATATATAAACACCTTTTATATATATATATATATATATATATATAAATATAAATAAACAGTGTTTATATATAAAAAGATAGACCGATACACTTTAAAGAAATATTAGCAGATATAGAAACAGACATAAAAAATATTAATGTAATATGAATTGTTTTATTGAATCATAAATGGTATAATAATTATTATTTTTTAATTGTATATATTAAAAAATAATATATACAATATATACATTTAATTAATACATATTAATAAAATATTAATTATAAATTGAAAAAAATATAGATTTTTTTCAGTTTGTGTGCTACAACTAGTTATATAATATTTTATATTATATAATTTATAAATGATAATTACCTTTTTATTTTAATTGGATATATTAAAATGTAACGACATTCATTAAAAATGCAAACTTTTTGTAAAAAAAAAAAATATTGATTTTATGTGTGCATAAAAATAGGTAAGTAAATATATTATATAAATACATGACACACACATACAAATATAAAAATAAAATGTGTTCATAAACTGTTTTGGACATGGTAGCTTATAAATATCACTGAACATGGTAGTTATTCATCTCCATGTCATGTATTTACCATACTTAGTGTTATTCAGATTACTCCAGTCATTATTATATTCCTGATTTTAAAGGAAGTGTGTTAGACTGAAGCGCTTCTGCAGATCTGTGTGTTTCCGAAGTGTCGTCGCGTGAGACCCTGGTGACATACGCCCTCGGCTAAGCAGATTAAGTGTGTGTTACCGCCAGCCTCTGTTTGATTATGAACAGGGATTGAGGAACTAGAAGGACCTGTTTTAATCTGAGGTGTTTAGCGGTGTAATGACCTGGACTACCACAGGTGACGCGAGATCATGGCATGTCACCATTACAGATTAAACACGTCCTCGAGGAACTGATCAAATCTAAAATAATAATAAAAAAATAATAATTCACATTTGGGCATGTTTACAATTATATTACGTAAGCCTTCAACATGTAATGTTATTTAAATGCATGTTGTCTTAATGAGAATGTCTGTTTATTTAAAGCTCATGTCAGGTATTTTTTGATGGCTTTCCTTTCACAATGTTGGTGTGCATGTAAAATCATTCTTTTAAGAATTATTTTCATTAAAAAGCTTTGTTTATGCATCATGGTGCATATTTGACCAGTGATTAGGGGGTTGAAATATGATTTTTAATATCTCCTGAATTTATTGAAGATTAGTGAGTGAGATATATGCTTTAATTTCCTTTTCCTCTGAGGCCGTCTGCTGTTGAATATCCAACTTACTTTTGGAATTTGGTGTTGAATTCCTCTTTTCAAACTCCAGACTCTTAGAAACAAACACTTTTGTCCCTTTTAAGTGCTAATATGTACATTTTAAGTGTTAATATTAACATTTTAAGTGCTAATATGTACATTTTAAGTGCTAATATGTACATTTTATGTGTTAATATGTACATTTTAGGTGGTAATATGTACATTTTAGGTGTGAAAATGTACATTTTAGGTGCTAATATGTACATTTTAGGTTTGAATATGTACATTTTAAGTGTTAATATGTACATTTTATGTGCTAATATGTACATTTTATGTGTTAATATGTACATTTTAAGTGCTAATATGTACATTTTAGGTGTGAAAATGTACATTTTAGGTGCTAATATGTACATTTTAGGTTTGAATATGTACATTTTAAGTGTTAATATGTACATTTTATGTGCTAATATGTACATTTTATGTGCTAATATGTACATTTTAAGTGCTAATATGTACATTTTAAGTGCTAATATGTACATTTTATGTGCTAATATGTACATTTTATGTGTTAATATGTACATTTTAGGTGCTAATATGTACATTTTAGGTGCTAATATGTACATTTTAGGTGTTAATATGTGCATTTTAGGTGTGAATGTGTACATTTTAAGTGCTAATATGTATAGTTTAGGTACTGATATGTAAATTGTAGGTGCTGATATGTACCATTAAGGTACCAATATGCACGCTTTAGGTACAAAAGTGTTGGTTTTTTAAAGGTGCAGCCCCAGTGACAGCTTTCGTACCTTTTTTTTACTGAGTCAGTCTCCACACAGATGCACTAACATCCAACTTATTGTCTCACGTGCGCTTGGATATTGTATAATGAGCCTTGGAGTTTTCCCATCAGAAATGGATGGGATAGTAACTGGATTTGTGGAGCTGTAGGTTAAGAAGTTTAACCTAATCCCCGTCGGTCTTTGCTGATAGCAGAGTTTCTCCAGGTTTCTCTGTGCTGGACCGCAAGCCTGATTTACTGTCTTGCTTTGCAGTCAGTTGTTAGTAAATCACAAACATCATCAACATACCAAAACTGACCTTAGATTGGTTTCTTCTCATTAAACCTTTATGCTTGTTTTGAAATGGTCATTCCTGACCTGCAACTCACCCCAAAGATCAGGCCAGGAGAACAGCTGTGTGAAATATGAACTATATTACATCTGATATTTCCAGTTTTGGTTTAGAATTTAGCTCTAGCATTAGCAGCTAATTAGTAGCATTAGCTCTAGCAATTTCATAGTTTTCTCACGACATGAGAGCGACTGAAAATGCAATTGAAAGAAATATTTAGCTGTCTTTGATTCGCTGCTGCGATGGTTCCTCCTTCCTCATTTGATAATATTGAGAGCATAATGTGGTTTTACCCATGGGGCTTTTCCGTGTCTAATCTACTATCTCCAGTTTAGCTGTGAGCGTGACTTGCAGTGTTTCTCATTAGTTTTCATTAGTACCCGACATGATTAACATAACCTCAGAGACTCGGTGACGTGAGCTGCATTTAAATGACCCGACCGTGGCTTTTAATAACGGCTGGGCTTAAGATCGAATCATACACGCTCATCCATATACACACCGTGACAGACTGTGACGGGTTTGTCAGATCGTATTAGGGGATTGTTATGCTGGAACCAAAACTGTGTTTCACAGTTGGATTAATAGTAGACTAATTGTGCTCGAGCGGGACGGGAGCTGAGAAAATATATCTTGAAATTTTCGGCCTTCTAGGAGTTGTGAATTTCTCATTATATTTTCTCTCTTATAGTTTGAAATGTTCATGCTCCATTATTTTGCCTCATTTATCACAATTCAAATTGGGTAAAATATATAGACCAGAGTAATTTTCTTTGCTGACGTGGAGTAGAGCTCAGATGTTTATGTTGGATTTCAGTAATAGTGTTTGTCTGGTCATTTACTCAGTCATGTACAATAATATGAATGTAGCGTCAATAATCAATTTCATGTGCATTTTCTGGGTGATTCCACACAGACTAATATATATGTACAACAGAGTTTCATTGCAACAACCATTCCGAGCACCTAAACAGCTGCATAGCAACACCTTAGCAACCATTCATAATATCTTAGAAACCTGGCTGGGTAACAACCATTCATAACACCTTGTCAACTACATTTCAACATTCTTGCAACCACCCACATGCCCTACCGTAGCAACCTCTCAGAACTCATAGCAACCATGTAGAAACAGACTAACAACCATTCCGTACACCTCAGCAGCTTCATAGCAACACCTTAGCAACCCCTCAGAACATCTTAGCAACCTAAATGGGTAACAACCATTTAGAACACCTTACAGGTGCATTTTAACATCCTTGCAACCACCCACATGCTATAGCAACCACTCAGCAACAGACTAACAACCATTGTGCAATACCCTAGCAACATGGCTGGGTAATAATCATTCAGAACACCTTAGCAGCTGCATTTTAACATCCTTGCAACCACCCACATGCCATAGCAACCACTCAGAACACATAGCAACCTTATAGAAATAGACTAACAGCCATTCTGTACACCTCAGCAGCTTCATAGCAACACCTTAGCAACCCCTTAGAACATCTTAGCAACCCGAATGGGTAACACCTTTTAACATCCTTGCAACCACCCACATGCCATAGCAACCACTCAAAACACATAGCAACCACACAGCAACAGGCTAACCACCATTCCAAACTCCTTAGCAGCCGCATAGCAACACCTTAGCAACCACTTATCTTATAGCCATTCAGAACACCATAGCAGCCACATATCAACATTTTTGCAACCACTCAGAAAACCTTGGCAACTCATAGCAAGCTGGCTAACAACCATTTAGCAACAGTATTTCAATATTTTTGCAACCACCCAATCTACCTAGTAACCATTCAAGCACACCAACTACAATGGTAATGGATTAACACACACTCAGATTGCATTAGCAGTCACATCGCAAAATCCTGGCGATCTAGCAACCACATTGCAAAAGAATAACAACCATTCCAAACACCTCAGCAGCCGCATAGCAACACCTTAGCGACCTCCCAGAACACTTTTGCATCAGCATAGCAAAACCTAGCAACAACTAAGTCTTTTGCTGTGTAGTTGCTTGGGTGTTCTGAGTGGTTGCTAATGTGTTGTTAGGTGTTTGGAATGGTTGTTAGAGTGTTGCAATTTAGTGGCTTGGGTGTTCCAACCATTCCGAAAACTTTAGCAACATGCATATCAACACCTTAGCAACCACACAGCAAACAGACTAACAATCATTCAGTACACCTCAGCAACCTACTATCGGCTGCATAGCGACAGTTGGCATCCAAACAACATCCTAGCAACCACATAGCAACAGGCTAACAACCATTCAGAACACCTCAGCAACCACATACCAACACTTAAGCAACCCCTCAGAAACCCTTATCAACTGCATAGCGACACCCGGCACCCAAACAACATCTTAGCAACCACGTAGCTGATTAACAACTGCTCTGGACACTTTAGCAACCGTCCAGGACCCCCTAGGAACTACGTAGCAACAGGCTAACAACTACTCAGACCAAACTTCCACTTCTTCTGAAAATCTAGTTATTTTATATGTATTGTAATATATTATGACATTGTTGCAATGTCAATGCTTGTTTTTCACGAAACTTTCAGTAGTTTCCTCATTTCTTGCATCACCGATCACAAGATTGAGTGTTTTTCTCCTCTTGTGAGCGAGCAGCAGTTGTCAGATCTTGTGCATCCCGTTAGATGTGAGGAATGGTGAAATAAAAGAGCCCCGCAGGAGAAAAGCTCTTTCAGCGGCGGATGAATGGATCATTGTAGTGTCGTCTCTGCGAGCTCAGCCGGGTCCGTATGTTCCTGCTGATCGGATCTGTGGAAAGGCCCTTCAGTGAGGGACAGCTTGTCCTTCCTCCACAGGGACACACTTGAGGAGGTGGCAGATATTTGGGGGATATCTGAAAGCTGATGAATGCAGATCTGTCAGAGACTCACGATGATGCTTTTCGTTGTACGTCTATACTTTTTCATTCCGATAGTTTTCAAGTCTTTATCATCTAGTTTTCCTTAGCAAAGCAATTCCACGTTTTGCAGAGTAGTAAAGACTGATTGGTGGATTGCATTTTCAGTTTAGATGTTTAACTCTTTCCCTGCCATTGATGGAATTTTCCAGCTTTATGGAAATTTTCCAGGCGTGTTTTCCCTGTTATGTGATCCATCCATCAATACACCCTCACACCCATCCATCCATCCATCCATCCATCCATCCATCCACCCACCCATCCATCCATCCATCAATCAATGCACCCACCCTTCCATCCATCCATCCATCCATCCATCCATCCATCAATGCACCCATCCATCCATCCATCCATCCATCCATCCATCCATCCATCCATCCATCCATCCATCCATCCATCCATCCATCAATCAATGCTTCCATCCATCCATCCATCCATCCATCCATCCATCCATCAATACACCCACCCATCCATCCATCCATCCATCCATCCATCCATCCATCCATCCATCTATCCATCCATCCATCAATCAATGCTTCCATCCATCCATCCATCCATCCATCCATCCATCCATCCATCCATCCATCCATCCATCCATCCATCCATCCATCCATCCATCCATCTATCCATCCATCCATCAATCAATGCTTCCATCCATCCATCCACCCATCCACCCATCCATCCATCCATCCATCCATCCATCCATCCATCCATCTATCCATCCATCCATCAATCAATGCTTCCATCCATCCATCCATCCATCCATCCATCCATCCATCCATCCATCCATCCATCCATCCATCCATCCATCCATCCATCCATCCATCCATCAATCAATGCTTCCATCCATCCATCCATCCATCCATCCATCCATCAATACACCCATCCATCCATCCACCCACCCACCCACCCATCCATCCATCCATCCGTCCATCCATCCATCCATCCATCCATCCATCCATCCATCCATCCATCCATCCATCCGTCCATCCGTCCATCCGTCCATCCGTCCATCCATCCATCCATCCATCCATCCATCCATCCATCCATCCATCCATCCATCCATCCATCCATCCATTCATCCATCCATTTGGTCACAGTCTGGAACCCTGGTGCTATTACACATCTTCTTAAAGAGTAGAGAAGCTCCGGATCAAAACATGTGGAAAAAATGATCAGAAACAAGTGATAAAAGCATTGCTTATGCACGTTGTAGTCTTTGACAAAAAATGCATTTTCCTCAGCTTATTGTTCAAAATGCTGTTTTTTTAATTTTTTTAACCCACATTCAAGTGTTGAAATAAAAAGAATGCATGAAGCTAGAATAAAAGTGCTTTATTTATAAATCGCTGGTGGTAAAAGAGTTAAGTGTGCATGCTCATTTCCCGTTTTTACACCCAGATTACCTTTGCTGCTGTCATCTTACACTGTTGCATTTATTATAAATGTGTTTTTTTTATATTCCAATGCGCATTTTTCATTGTTCGAGTGCCGGCACACATTAACTGTATATGAATTAGTCCACAATATTTTCACCTTTTAAACCATTTGATGACTGAAAGACTGAGCATCGTGAAATTATATTCTGTATGCGATACAGCTTTTAATGCGCATCCAGCCACATGAATGTTCATTCATTGGTTATTTTGAGTGTAGTGAATACGAATAATATATATGGCATGTGGTCTGTTGCTCATGACCTCTGATGGACTTCAAATACAGTGATCTATGAAGCTCCTTCATTGCTTTGACTGCATCTGAAATGATGAACACGATCCGGAATTAAATGTGATCAACCCTTTTGTCTCTGACTGTGAATATTTCCCCGAGTGAATGAATATGCGTGGCCTTTCTGCAAGTTCCCATCGTGAGTCTGGGTCCACTGTCAGGCTGTTGCTGTAGTGCATCTCAAGCTGACTGGAATGCCAATGAGAGCGTGTCTGACTCCCGCTGACTGCCAAGATTAATGGCTGGATTACATTTTATGTTCATTTGGAGATGTCGTTTACATCTGCGAGTTTCCATTGTGCATTTTTTCTTGACTGAGTGCCGGCACACATTTACTTTTATTTTTGTGCTGTTAGTCGTAGACTGTATCTTAAATAGGTAAGGTCATTTATTTATAAAGCACAATTGACCTATGGCTAAGCCACGCCCCCTCCACACACTCGGACACACAGGCGCTATGGCAGCGGTCACAGGAGGAGACATTTCATAGGAGGGAATTGGTGATTTTTGGAGGCAGAAAGATTATATATCATCTGGAAGTCACCTACAGGGCATTAACTATGCATTGGAGGGTTATATTAATAATTTTATTGTTGAGAAGGTCGATGAAAAGCTTCAGTTCCATGCAAAAAAATATACAGGTCACAGTGTAAACGTGATAAAACGCACATCATCGCCATCACCGTTTGGTGCTACAGTATTTACATGAATCATTCAGCACAACATCGTTAACATTTGTTATCTCGGTTATTTACAGATACGTTAATGATGCTAAGTGACATGATGTACTACGCAGCTAGAAGCTAACGTTAGCGATTTTAAAGATAACGTTCAAATATGTTGTTGACTTAACTTAGAACAGATGTAGACATCCTTGTTTAATTTATCCACGTTTAGTTGGTGTTGTGGTTTTCTCGGTTGAGATGTGGCTTTGGAAAGGGTTAAAAAACACACACCGTCGCCTAGCTTTGCGGGACCATTTTTAACTCGAAAATGACAAGAAAAAACGTATGAAAACTGACTAATTGCAATGCATTTCAATGGACGTGCAATGCATCTCTTTGCAATGCATTATGGGTAATAATGTTTGCATTTGTTGTGCACCACAAGGATGGAAAAAAATGCCAAAATAGAGCATTGTCTAGAAAATAAGAATTTATTTTATTTAAAATAAGGCCTTATTGTCAAGGCCTGAGATTTGTGCGTCTTCTTAAAGCTACACTGTGTGATTTTTACCCCCATCTAGTGGTGAAAGGGTATATGACCATCCAATGAATATTAGTTTCTGTTCCTCTCAATTCCGATTTCGTTTTAACTCCTACGGTGACCAATGTAGTCTAAGATTAACATGGCTTCCGGTTCGACCTCGTCCATGAGTGTTAACTCAAACGTAAACGTGAAAGGCGAAGCTTGAATTAACGGGTATGTCCCTCTTTGGCTAATGTACTTTCAAGATGGAGGACAACATGGCGACCGACATTAGAACCCCTCACCCGTATGTATTTTCAATGGCATATTATATACTCACGAGAATACTTTACTACTTGAATGAAGTAAATATACATTAATGAGCACACATATATTTTTGAAAGAACTAAGACTAAACTAAAAGAGTTACACAGTGTAGCTTTAACTGTGCATTGGATGGTAATATTAATAATTGTATTGTTGACATCAGACAACAATATAATAAAATTTAAAAAGCCAGTTTAGAGCCAGACCGATATTATCGGCCGATATTAGGCATTTTCCAAAATATCGGTATCGGCAGTTATAATGGCCGATAAATGAATATTTCAAAAATAAAATAAAAACGGACTAAACACGCTTCAATCGTCTCTCCTTGGCCTGTTATATTGAAAATGTATGTTTTACAATTTGCAGTATTGCTAAATTATGGCTCATCATAGACTAGCTAACCACAAAGCTAGCTAATGCCACTATCATCAGTGGAAGACCGCTAACGTTAACATTAAAGAGTTTGGAAACCACAATGAACTTTTTCTGCCTAAATAAAGTAATGATTACTGTATTTATAACGAGCATATCTCTAGTTACAGTTCCTACATTGTAAAATGTAAGTTAGACTTGCGAGGAGTGAACATTTAGACATAGAGACAAAGTATCAAACGTATCTTGTGCAGAAAAGTTCGCTTTTCTTTTACACGTGTGTGAAATCCAACAATATTTAATAATAATAAAAAAAAATATCGGATTTTAAAACCAAAAAATATTTGTATCGGCCTTCAAAATCCTTTATCGGTCGGGCTCTATTCGTGACCCCTTTAAAATAAGGTCTTATTGTCAAGGCCTGAGATTTGTGCGTCGTCTTAAAAATGTGTCTTCAAAACAATAGCGCGGCTAAATGCATCCAACTGTGCTGTACTATAAATACGGTGTTTTTAGAGCCAGATCTGTTTTGGATGAAGGTCAGCGTTTTGAGAGTCTCTTAGTCTGATAACGTCTTCAGTTTTAATATCAGCGCTCTGAACGCAGCGCGGGACTGTGGGATAGAAACATCTGGATCCAATGAAAGCAACACGTGGAAGCCCAGAAACGGAGAGAGCTACTGTACCGCATCCACTGGGGCCCGTCGAGTCTCGCCCCGAAAAGATGATACGTTTTTATTATCGTTTCCCAAACATACAGCGAGAGTGTTTGCATCACTCATTCCTGCACAAAGGTTTAATTCTGCTTTAGCGATTTTGTTGTTAGCTTTACCGTCTTGCAACCACAGACACATGTCTCACGTTGCCGGCATGTCTGGATTTATTTATGACTGGCTGCTATTTCCCACAATTTACAATAGAGGGGAATTAGGACGCATCCGGACTGGAACAGCTGTCTGGGTCTGAATCGGGATTTATCACACACAATGACACGTCAGCAGCGATTAATTAAGTCGTTTTGTTTCATATTGACTGAAAGCACTGAATGTTTCCTGTGTGTTTGTGTTGAAAGTCAATGGATGTTTCAGCTCTTTATCTGAGCAAACACATCACACCAGGCATAGATCTCGCATGACATCAGCTGTTTACGCTGGGGGTCAGATTCCCAGCGACCCCTGCGTGACCCGGTCCGTGTCGGCGGTGGCTCGGTGTTGGTTTGGCATGTCTCCCGGTTCCCCCCGCGGCTCGAGTGCTCTTCTGCTCGGTGTGGAAACAGCTGGTGACCGCAGATGTAGACTGAGAAAGAGGAAAACTAGATGCTCTTGTGAAATATCCTCAGCCAACCTCTTAGATGTTTCATATGTGCTTGCAAATTTGTAACCTTCCTCAATTAAATGCCTTTTTTTATAATTAGAAATTAAATAGAATTTGTGTGACAATGTAATTTAATGCATCCTTGATTAAAACAAGCATTAGTTTCTTAACTAGTTTCCCTGTAGCCAATAATTTTATCCCTTAAAATTAGGGCTGTGCAAAGATTAATCGCGATTAATCGCATCCAAAATAAAAGTTTGTGTTTACATAATATATGTGTGTGTGTGTGCTGTGTAGAATTATTTTGTATATATAAATACATATGCATGCATGTGTATATATTTAGGAATTTTGCACGTAAATACTGTGTATGTGTATATATGTATATATATATATATATATATACATACATAATCAATATTATATATAAATATTTTATATATGAATTTTATATATATATTATATATATGAACAAATTTTCTTAAATGTATACATGGATGTGTGTATTTATATATATATATATATATATATTAGGGGTGTCAAAATTAATCGTTTCTACGGTGCATCGCGATGCAGACGAGGACGATTCGGTATCGGTTCAGTAATAGCCCATAACCGGTTATAATGTACTGACGCTTTTCTGACGTCACCACCACGCCGCCTTGAAATCAGCTCCGTGCAATACGTTCCCAACGGACGTCGTACTACACAGTGAAAAGCGTCGGACGCGGGTAGAACAAAAATCGCGTAGAGATTAAAGTTTGATACTTTCAGTTCTGTATGATCTCTCTGATGAGGGTTATGCTGCGTGATTGCTGAGGACGTTGACATGTCAGGTCGGCTAAAAAATGTGATATAGTGGTCAATAGTTCAATGTCTACCTTCAATTTAATTGTATTAACTGCCCTTATAAACGTTAGAAAGTCATGAAATCGTCGTTATAAAATCATTATTTATTTTATTAAAAGTTAATAATTCAGGTTTGTTTATCAGTACCATAGCAACGCGCGTTGAGCGCTCAACTTCCACTGGAATTGTCGGATAGGAACCGTCCGTAGCTTTTCGCACGAGTTCAATTTTTTGAACGCATCCGGATGCCCAACGGACACGATTTTCTTCGCACCGCACACGGTCGGACCCGTTTCGGACCCATTCGCATGCGGTCTGCGAATCTCCATAGGAAATGAATGACTTCTGGTCGTTTCGCAGCCGCATCGGAGCTGATGTCAACTGCCAGTGTAAAGGCGTCACGGCATACAATGGCAGAGGGTGCATTAAACGACAGAGCGTGCATTAAAGCCTGTCACTGCCCTAAAAGAAGCACTCTTAAAACCAGAGCATGTGCCCAGTGCTGTTATTTTGTTTTCTTTTATTTTGTGTATTAAAAAAAAACCCTGCTGAAGTGCAGATTTAGTTTTTTTTTTGTATATTGAATATATTAAAGTAGGTTTGACCTCTCTCTTGTTTATTTTAGTTTGTAGTTTAATTTCATGTTTATACATTTGTCAAAATTTAAACGTTTTACAAGAAAGTACACTGCACTATATAAGTATTTAAGTACACTCCTTGCATTATGCACTTTTAGTACGTACTTTCTAATCTAATGCTGCTGTTGTCTTCTGTGCCCAGACTTCAGTTTTATTTGATGTTTGATACATTCAAGAAGCGTGTTTTCAGGTAAAATTAAAGGTTCAGTTCATATATCTGACTGCTTGTATTTATTGACAAAAACATGTATTGATTGTATACATGTGAAGCAAAATTGAAATATAAGGATGTAGTGCATCGTCAATGCATCGTGATGCATCGAGTTAATCGAATTGAATCGAAGACCTGATAATCGTAATCGAACCGAACCGTGACACCAGTGTAGGTTCACACCTCTAATATATATATATATATATATATATGTATAAACTCAAACTTTTATTATAGCGTTTTTTTCATTGAAAACATGTCTTAAAAAAGCTTGAATGTAACTCTACACCCTTGCCTCATTTATTATACGATTCTATTTTGTTCAAATCTTAAAAAAAATAAATTTTATTCCATTTGTCAAACTGAGTTTTTGTGTGATGCCAAAATTCACTTACAGCAATTGATTTTAAATAAAAATAAATGTCAAACGATTAATCGCGATTAATCGCATCCAAAATAAAAGTTAGTATTTGCTTAATATATGTGGGTGCACATTTTGTGTATATATGTATATATATATATATATATATATATATATATATATGTGTGTGTGTGTGTGTATAAAAACACACACATGCATGTATATTTAAGAAAGAAAATATTTATATGTATAATACATATATAAAAATAAAAAATATATATAAAAAATATATATTGTATATACAGTATATATCTTGGGGAATGTATTGGGGGCTCGTCCGGGAACAAAATTAAATGGATCCGTTGGAGATTTGCTTTTTAGCATTTGCGCTGGTCTCTGTAAACCTGCAACAGAAGTGAAAAGCAGATGCAAAGTGTGAGTGTATTTTATCATGGGAATGATGGGAAATGTGCACACATTATCCACTAATCTTGTTAATATGATCATCCTGACGTGAATTCTCTCTATTTTTGACCTCTATGATCATCTGTTATCACACATGGAAACTGCAGCATAGCATGCACTAAATATCCCATCCAAACACGCTTTCATGTCGTCCTACGAGACTATTATTCACGGGGAGTGGTTAGCCTGGCGTTACTGTAAACACGCACACTGCGAGGAGCGTAGATGTATCGGCTCATTTATCCTCCGGAGTGGAAATCCTCCATATATTAAATGAACGGCTGCTAACCTCAGCTCGCCCTCCGTCTGCCGTATTTATGTGCGTTTCTGGACGTTTTGCTTGGCTGGACATCAGGTGATGGAGTTCAGAGAAGTTTTAAAGCGCGTGTGGAGGGTAGCAGTGTGTTTGCGCAGGTTTGCTGAGGTTAACCTCTCCATTGCCTTCAGTGCAGAAGTCCTTGAAATGAAGGAAATGTCTGAGCTGTTGAGTTTTAAGGACAAAAAGATTCAGTTTTCAATGCTTTTTTGTGCATTATAGAGATTCAAGGACATTATTGTGTCACATTATTGAGCATTTACTTGAAAATGCACTACCCAAATTTAAATTTTTCACGAACCCTTTAAAGACTTATGGCTGGTCTCTTTTAAAAGAAGACACTTTAATAAATTAATAGAATTAAATGATTATAAAAGTTATTGAAGTTTAAGTTTATAGTTATGAAAATGTAATAAAATGTATGTTTTATCTTTTATTAAAAATATGTATAAATTAATATAGGTTTCAGCCTAAAAATGTATATATCTAACCAAGTTGTGTTCCAAATTTGAAGTTGATGTCACAAAAATTGAAGGTTTTGTGCAAAAATTGCCACCGGGTGACATTGAATTCCATTGAGTTTAATTGTGTGCATTCTGCCATAACATATTAATAAATTTCTGCCCAAATATCACTTCTGTCACCAAATATGGAACCTTGAGACTCAGACCTTTCCGACAATATGTGTCATGATTAGAAAAGTTTTTGATTACAAATTATGCCCTAAGGGGCGGAGCCTGATAAAATCATTATCTAAACATAACTACTAAATGTTATGCAATAAAAAGGTGATTAAAAAATCATAAATCAATATTATATTTTAGAGGATAATATTATTTTTAGAGCTGTCAAACGATTAATCGCATCCAAAATAAAAGTTTGTGTTTACATAATATACGTGGGTGCACTATGTATAATTATTTTATATATATAAATACACACACGTGCTTGTATATATTTAAGAAAAAATACTATTTACATATAAAATATTTATATTTATATATAATATAAATTATTTATAAATCTATATATAGTATAGGCCTATACATGAAAATATTTCTTAAATATATACAAGCATGTGTGCGTATTTATATATATATAAAATAATTATACACAGTGCACCCACATATATTATGTAAACACAATCGTTTGACAGCCCTAATTATTAGATTATATATGTACAAATACTAGATTATATGTGTTTATTGTGAACTTTTAGCACGCAAATCAAAGTTTGAATGATTAAAAGTGGACTTTTTGTTACAAAGGTGAAAACTTTTTTTTTCATTTCATCATATATTAATCCATTACTCTTCCTTCATATATATTTTTTTTCTGAAAAATCATCAACAAATATGTATTCTTGAGTCTTAGACCTTACCAACGATAGAGTTTGCCATCATTAGATTAGGATTTAGTAGCAAAATATTGAAGTAAACTTAAATATCCGACTAGCAGTTAAGGGGATAATTATTTAATAATGAATCTAGTTTTCCCACGTATGCAAATTCCCATTAGGTTGCAAATGAAAGCTGTGGTCGGTTCTTTATTATTGTTTTTGACTGGTAATGGTGATGGCGGTCAGTGTGTGGACTCGGCGTGTGTGTTTTCACGCCTGACAGGACTGTAATGTCAGCTGTGCCACACATGTGTGTGTTTGTGTCGTCTGGCCTAGTTTTAACAGTGAGGTCAGGGGTCGCCAGCTGTTAAAACTGTTGTGCAATGGCCAATTAGGAGTGTTTGTTTGAATGCCAAACTCTTGTCGCTGTTGTCTTTAGTGTTTGCCGACACCGTTTACTGTAATTAAACATTTCAGTGACGTCTGTGCTGCGTAAATAAATAGAAACTGAGAAGAAGGTTGATGTTGAAATTGCATTTGCAAGCTATTTTACCAGTGAAAAAAGATATTCATTTGGATGTTAAACATGATTCCACATTAAAATAAATGCTTTTCTTGCTTCATAAGTGCTTTTCTCCTCTGTTTGAACAGCAACGTGCCCCGGGGAAGGTGCTGTTCGACCTGGTGTGTGCTCATATGAATCTCGTCGAGGGCGATTACTTTGGTTTGGAGTTCCTGGACCAGCGAAAAATGACCGTGAGAAACATTTAACTCATTTTTATTTCTGATTTCAATGTGCTCTGTAAAAAATAACCGTGATTTTAACGGTAAAATACTGTAAAAACGCTACAGTGCAAAACTGTTAATTGGTTAACAGAAAGTTTCCGTACTATATACGGTAAATAACTGTTATTTAATTTTACAGTAAAATACTGTTAAATTTTCAGTTTTTGAAAGTGAAAGAGAACAAATCATTGTATAATTTACAGTGAAAAACCGTAAATTGACATTTTTATTTCTGATTTCAATGTGCACACTGTAAAAAAAATAACCGTGATTTTAACGGTAAAATACTGTAAAAACGCTACAGTGCAAAACTGTTAATTGGTTAACAGAAAGTTTCCGTACTATATACGGTAAATAACTGTGATATAATTTTACAGTAAAACACCGTTAAATTTACTGTTTTTGAAAGTTTGAAGAACAAATCATTGTATAATTTACAGTGAAAAACCGTAAATTGACATTCCCACAATTCCCTGTGTGACACTTCACATTTGATGAGTTTTTGTTGAAATAACTATGGTTCCTCATAGTTTTATTGTTTTTTTTTTTCTAATCAGTTATATACATTGAGGTTTTATGTTATTATCAGATAATAAAATACGGTTTATTACTGTAAATTTTAAGTTAACTTTCCTACCGTATTTTTAACGCTAAAGTTCTAGCAACCATAGCTTGCATTTTTTTACCGTAAAAATTACAGTTCTATTTTTTACAGTGTGGGAAAGATTAGCATTTTAAAGAGAATTTTCCATTTAAATACATAACAACAGCTTAATGTCATGACAAACGTTCTAATGTTGTTTTGTTTGATTGGTGCGTCAGGTGTGGCTGGATCTGCTGAAGCCGATTCTGAAGCAAATCAGACGTACGTATCTCTCTGATATGAATGTTGAACATGACACCAGCCGACTCGATCTGACAGCACGTCATCATGTTTCTCTGTCTGCAGGACCCAAGAACATCATCCTGAGATTCGTGGTGAAGTTCTTCCCTCCTGATCACACACAGTTATTAGAGGAGCTGACCAGGTATGATCTGTGTTATTCATTTAAAGCATTTTAGATAACCAACACTTCCTATAATGAGTTATATTTTTAATTTTAACCAGTTATCATACTTGGATAATTGAATATTCAATATAATATTTTTTAAAAAAATATGTATGTATCTATATATATATATATATATATGTATATAATATGTAATGCAATCATATCTGACATATATTGTAAAGCTACATTGTTAAACACTTCACTTAAAATATCTATATGAATTTCTTAGAATTTTTATTGAATTGTAATTCTGCTTCCTTTAATTCAAATTCGAATTGTAATTTTAGATCCTGTTTTGACATCAATTCAAATTCTGAATTGTGCACAAGCCTTATATATATATATATATATATGAAAAATATTATATATAAGTACATATCTATAAAATTACATTTGAAACTATATACAATATTTAATATTTTTAACTGTTTTTATTTTTTAACTGTTTTAATATTTTTAACTGTTTTTAATTTTTTATATAAAGATATAATCTTTATATGTATAGATATAATCTTTATATATATATATATATATATATATATATATATATGAGAAAAGTATTATATATAAGTACATATCTATAAAATTACATTCTTTGAAACTATATACAATATTTTAATACATAAAATGTTTATCTTTTACTTTTCTTTATGTATGTATATATATATATATATATATATATATTATCCTTATGGGGAACTTTTTTTTTTGGTACCCATTAGAAAAACAGCTTATAAATCAGACTAAGTGATGTTTATTGAAAATATAAAAATATAGAAAGTTGTGTGTGATGGCAGGTTTAGGGGTAGGGTTAGTGTGTGTGTGTGTGTGTGATAGGTAGTATGATACAATGTGGGACTTATTTTTATAAATTTCATAAATTGTGCATGAATTCAAGTCATTAAACGTTGTATCATACTCATTACCCAAAACTAACACAGGTCTTAACATAAATTCTGATTGGATAAGTCATGTTTGAATTATAATTATATTAAAAGTACACACACTTTGTAAATTTCATAAATTGCGCATGAATTCAAGTCATTAAACATTGTTTTTAAGATTTAATTTCTCATGCCGTGAGACACTTAGGGTGTTGTCCATTATCGTCTTATTAAAAAAAGATAAATATTACAGTGCAGGCCGTTCAAAGTTTGCATTTCAGCAAATAAATGTTCAGTTTGGTTGTAATGGCCTCAGTTTGGCCTCAATCCCTCAATATAAATATAATTCATCTGATGTAGAAAAGTGAATGTGTGTTAAATCAGGCGCCGCCTGTAATGTCCCTAACTGATGACATATTTATGGCCAAACTGCATGTTAATATTGTGCGGCTGATTGTGTCGACACGCTCTCGCCTGACAAGCGTAATGAATTTTACAACACTTTCATGCAGTCTCCTCTGACAGAAATGACTTGTGGCACATTTCCCCGTCGGCTATAGAGAGTCACGCATCAGTCAAGAGAACAATTGATGCCTTGAGAGAAAGTGTAAGGCTGTGTTTGGGTCTCCCAGGATTCCTGGAGTCTCTGCGGATACACACGCTGTTCTGGCCGGACCCTCAGTAGCTGTTGGCAACACAGAAAGAGGGTTTTATTTTCCTGAGATGGCTGCGTATTAGATTTCTGCCAAACCTGAAACCTTCATCCAAGGACATTATGGCTTTGCAAAACACTCCAAGCTGTAAAAATCAGTTTGATGGATTATGTAAACATAGCTGACATCATACTAGAATATTTTGGAAAATCAGTTTGAAGAACTAGTGGTTGATTTGAAAACTGATAGAAGCGTTATTTGTATTATATTTAGGGCTTTCAAACGATTAATCGCATCCAAAATAAAAGTGTTTTTACATAATATATGTGGGTGCACTGTGTATAATTATTTTGTTAATATATAAACACACACACATGCATGTATATTTAAGAAAAAAAATATTTATATATAAAATATTAATATTTATATATAATATAATTTATATATAAATCTATACAGTATGTACATGAAAATATTTCTTAAATATATACAAGCATGTGTGTGTATTTATATATAATATACAACATAATTATATAACAATATACCCACATATATTATGTAAACACAAACTTTTATTCTGGATGCGAATAATCGCAATTAATTGTTTGACAGCCCTAATTATATTATACTATTTAATAATATTTTGATTTGTATATTTTCAGGTTTTTCTTATGTTGTTTTAGTTATTGTATGTACCTCAGTCATTTTTTTTTTTATATATTTTTTTTATGTTTCTATTAGGGCTGTGCAAAGATTAATTGTGATTAATTAATCGCATCCAAAATAAAAGTTTATATATATATATATATATATATATATATATATATATATAAATATTTTATATATGAATAACACATTTTCTTAAATATATATACATGCATTGCATGTAGTTATTTATATATACAAAATAATTATACACGGCACACACACATATATTATGTAAACACAAACTTTTATTTTCAATGCGATTAATTGCAATTAATCTTTGCACAGCCCTAATTTCTATATATATTTTTAGTATTTTTACTTATTTCAGGTAGTTGCCAAAGCAACATTTCTATTTTATTTTTATCTAATAAGTATATTATTGCAGCTTAATTTCTATTATAGCTAAAGAAATTATTATAGCTCATTTATATTATGTTTATAGCAGATACTAATATTATACATACATGCTGTCAACTCGATTAATCGCTATTAATCTTATCTAATATTGTTTGTAAATATATAATATATGCGTGTGTATATATACAGTATGAATACACACACATTTACAAACTTTTATGTTAGATGCGATTACTCACGATTAATCGATTTGACATCTCTAAATATAACATAATTAAAACATAAAATTTCTTCCTGACAGTAAAAGTAAAATATTGTCCAAATATTGCCAAGTCCAAAAATGTGGAGCTGCAGAAACCTGCGAGTCCTGTTCTGAATAACGATTGTGTTGTGGTTCAGTAAATGTGTTTGGCAGCAGCACAATAACAGATGGACAAACCGAGAGAGAAACGCTGCCAAACTCAATTAGAACGTCTCTCTGTAGTTCACGGCTGCGTTTAGCGCCATGAGAAGATGCTATTAAAGCATGAGGCTCACCTTCAAACACAAGGACTTCTCTGATCGCTTTCAGTATTGATTTATAAAGTTCGATTAAATTAAAACATAAAATACTGTGTTACCTTGCTAACTTCCGACTCAATTATGTAATTGTTGCACGCATTAAAATGCCTGTAATTCAGTCTTTGCATTGATTTACTGTCTGTCTTGATGATTCAGTGTGTCTGCTAATGAGTTTTAATGATGTCCTCTCTGTCGACAGGTATCTTTTCGCCTTGCAGATCAAGCACGACCTGGCTTGTGGACGTTTGACCTGTAATGAAAGCAGCGCCGCCCTGCTGGTGGCTCATATAGTGCAGTGTAAGACATTCCAGATCTTTTCAAAACACTTTCGAGTGTAAAGATTTACTCTTACAAAGATTCAATTTGATTATGATACTTTACCAAATACGATGTGTGGTTTAATTTGTGCATCTGCCTCTAAAGTTAATTCGAAAGCTATATTTGGTCAAGAGTTGACTAAAATTAGGTCAGTAATTGTATAAAATAATATAAATTATGAATATATGAGAATACGAATAATATATTGCATGCTATTATAGCAATAATAATCAATGAATACATTCTGTAGTAGATGCATTAGAGTTTTGCACTTTCATTGGATTCAGTTTGATGATTTTGGCATGATCCATAGTCATTTTACATTCACACGCATGATCCAGAGAGCGGAAAATAGGTCAAGAATGGTGTTTTGGACAATAGATGCATTGGGTATTATTATAATAATTAACATATACTGCAGTCTTAAATCTCTCCCACGGAGCAGTATGTTTCTTTAAGTGCATTCATCTTGTCTTAGACTTTGCATTGTCAAGCTGATCCTCCTGCAGAGTTCCTGATGGTTTATGTAAATGACAGCGCTGTCATCGGGTGGACGGATCAGATTATTTTTTTGTAGTCACTCATGCAAAAACCATGTTTCGATCATGTCTAACAAGCTTCGCTCCCACATCACATAATCACAGACTGGTTAGTTGCTATGGAAACCACTGTTGAGCATAAATAAGGACTAGAGTAGCATCAGAATCAACAGGCTGACCAGTGCTACTAAAAACACACATATATAAGCCAATTATATATATATATATGTGTGTGTGTGTGTGTATATATATATATATATATATATATATATATATATATATAAATGTAAAGCTCATATAATACTGTTGAATTTATTACAATTAAATATTAAAATAATTCATTTTAAATTAATCTTTTTTAAACTATATTAAAACACTGTTACATATAGGCCGGCATTAACATTGTATAAACTGTATATAACATTGTGTATATAGTATATATATATATATATTTCGATTAATCGCATCCAAAATAAAAGTCTGTGTTTAAATAATTTATGTGTCTGTAGTGTGTATAACTATTTTGTATATATAAATACACACAAATGCATGTATATATTTAAAAAAAACGTGTTGTTGATATATGAAATATTTATATATATAATATTAATTCTGTATAAATTTATATAAAGTATATACATGCAAATATTTCTTAAATATATACATGCATGAGTGTGTTTTTATATATATAAAATAGTTATACACACCACACACATATATTATGTAAACACAGACCTTTATTTTGGATGTGATTAATCGTTGCCCAGCACTAATATATATATATATATATATATATATATATATATATATATATATATATATATATATGCATGCATGCATACATACAGTACATGCATCCATCAAAACAGACATACATGCATAAATATATACAGTACATACATACATGCATATGTGTGTGTATTTTTATTACACACACACACTCACACACACATATTTAGGTGTATGTACAGTATGTATGTATGCATTCATGTGTCATATATAAAAAGATGCATATTAAAATCGTCTCTGTTGCTATGGTTACAGCTGAGATTGGAGACTTTGACGAGGTTCAGTGTAAACAGCATCTCCTCAACAACAAGTACATTCCGGAGCAGGACACACTGATGGACAAGATCGTTGAATACCATCGGAAACACGTGTGAGTGTCTCAAAGTGAAGTCAAACCAGTTATTTGGTTTACAGGATGTTTCTGTGTGCATCTGAAAGCAAAGAAGATCCTTCTGTGTAGGTCTTTGCTGATTAAACAGACATTCAGGGACGGGGATAATTGTGCACAATTTGTGGATTGCTTTGACATTTAAAGTTCAACCCACGTTTAATTAATAGGAGGTGCAGTGTACTGTGATATTCATCAGGTTTCATCTGCAATTATAAGAAATGATAAACGTTCTGTTCCTGGACTTGAGTGTGGAGGTCGTAATTAAGCTCATTTATCTGTCAAACTAACTTGTTTTTGCAAAGAAAAGAGGCTTAATTTTGTACCATTTGACCATTTCACAGCGGCCAGACACCAGCCGAATCGGACTACCAGCTTTTGGAGATTGCACGAAGGCTTGAGATGTACGGAGTGCGTCTTCACCCCGCTAAAGATCGAGAGGGAACGAAGCTCAGCCTCGCCGTGGCTCATTCTGGTGTGCTGGTTTTTCAAGTAAGTTAACAGAGTTTTGTCCAAATAATTAATATTTAAAGGAGTAGTTCACTTTTGCTGATAATTTACTCACCCCCGTGTCATCCAAGACGTCCGTGTCTTTCTTTCTTCAGTCGAAAAGAAATTAAGGTTTTTGATGAAAACATTCCAGGATTTTTCTCCATATAATGGACTTCAATGGGAACCAAATGGTTCAAGGTCCAAAAGACAGTTTCAGTGCAAACTACAAACTGTTCAAAGGGCTTTAAACGATTCCAGACGATAAATAAGGATCTTATCATCGTTTATCTAAAAAAAAATAACCAAATGACACGAAAAAAGATTCATTCATTTTGATAAACGAGTTCAAACAGGAGAGTCACGAACGCTCATCACAGAAAAGCGAGCATTTGAGCTTATAAAACTTAAACTTGTTATTTATTTTATTAAATGAGCGATCGTTTCGCTTGATAAGACCCTTATTCATCGTCTGGAATCGTTTAAAGCCCTTTGAACAGTTTGTAGTTTGCACTGAAACTCTCATTTAGACCTTGAACCGTTTGGTTCCCATTGAAGTCCATTATATGGAGAAAAATCCTGGAATGTTTTCATCAAAAACCTTAATTTCTTTTCAACCGAAGAAAGAAAGACATGGACATCTTGGATGACACGGGGGTGAGTAAATTATCAGCAAAAGTTTTTTTTTTTTTTTTTTAAAGTGAACTACTCCTTTAAGAATGCGATTTAAGGTTTCACCCATTGTAGTCAAGCTAACTCATTTCTGCTTTTACTGAAGCTTTCTTGTCTTAAATTCTCACTGAATGCACTTTCATATGGTTTCTAAAGGGACACACCAAAATAAATGCGTTCAACTGGTCAAAAGTCCGCAAGCTGAGCTTCAAGAGAAAGCGCTTTCTCATAAAACTACGACCTGACTTAAATGTAAGTGCTATCCGAATGTCTCAACTCAAAGCTATGAGTTCTATATTCATAAATAGCTTTTGGTACCCAGATAAATCATTTTCTGTCCATTTGACGTCTAATATATAGTTTTACTTGGACAAATAAGACGCAATCTTCCGTCTCTATTCTCTATAGCAGAGTAGCTGTCAGGACACACTGGAGTTCATGATGGGAAGCAGGGATTGCTGCAAGGTGTTTTGGAAGATTTGTGTGGAGTACCATGCCTTTTTCCGCCTGTACGAAGAACCCAAACCCAAGCCCAAACCGGTTTTGTTCACCAGGGGTTCCTCCTTCCGGTTCAGGTAACAAATAGTGCAGATACATTTACTCAAATGGTGCAGTTCAGCACATTTAGAAATTACCTTTACCCATTAAGGAACATTTCAGAGACATATTTTACCTCTGTAACTTGGTTCAGCATAATATTGCACATGGATTTATTTTATTTGCTAAATGTTAGAGCCCAAGAAGGTCTCAGTTCTTGCCAGATGGATGTTTTTGAACCTGTCTGTTGTTTGTCGTGTTTTGTCTCATCAGTGGCCGCACACAACGGCAGGTGATTGATTATGTAAAGGACTCGGAATTCAAAAAGGTTCCATTTGAAAGGTGAGAATTCTCTTTTGACCTTTGTCGAAATGTCACTACCTTTCTGCTGCATTTCATTTTTCTCCAGAAGTCAACACACCAATGAGAAAGACTAAATATGAGGGCAGTTATCTATTTCCCAAGAACCTTTATTGAGATAAATCACATTACGCATTCATAAACAACACTCATCATTTTTTCAATATGATTTATCCAAATTCCATTCAAGCCACAAAAATATGTCTCCATTTGGCATTTTCGCCAGACTTGAGGAATGCTCCTTTTGACTAGTAACCATTAAGCCTCCCAGAACGACTTGGCAAACTACCTTAATGTTCTTGTAACCATCTACACATGCCCTAAAAATAATCCAAAGCATCTTAGAAACCACATGGCAACACCCTAGAACCCACTTAGCAACCGCTCACATAAACACCTAGTAGTATCATTGCACGGTAGTTAAGGCCTTTTCACTATCGTACAGTAATCCAGCAATCAGAGGAAATAGGGCCACGGTTTTGAACCTAGTGATGGAAAAACTCCTTGCTGATTGTTTCCAATCTTCCATCCTCAGAAAACATAGTAAAATCCAGTCCAACAGTGATCTTTCTCCATTCCCACCCAGGCTGTGTGCTGAGGGTCAAGTAGAGGTGAGTGTGAGCTAGCTTGGTATGCAAACACAGTATGAATGCAATAAAATAACCCATATTACGCAACCTTAGTCAGCATCAAAATCGACCCCAATTTGATGCGTTGTCTCATAAATGACGGAATATTACGCCACCGGTGGGGAAAGAGTTGATATACCTTAATGGGCTTATTCATTATTGCATGTTTTTCCAAAGTAAATGTCTTAAAGGAGTAGTTCACTTTTAAAAAACCGTTTGGCGATAATTTACTCACCCTCATGTCATCCAGGATGTCCATGTCTTTCTTTCTTCAGTCGAAAAGAAATTAAGGTTTTTGATGAAAACATTCCAGGATTTTTCTCCATATAATGGACTTCATTGGGAACCAAACGGAAACCAAATAAAAGTTTCAGTGCAAACTGTTCAAAGGGCTTTAAATGATTCCAGACGATGAATAAGGGTCTTATCAAGCGAAACGATCGCTCATTTCAAAAATAAATAAAAAAGTTTAAGTTTTATGAGCTCAAATGCTCGCCTTGCTCTGTTCTGTGATGAGTGTTCGTGATTCTCCTATTCGAACTCAAAATGAACGAATCTTTTTTCGAGTCATGACTCGAAGGGTCCTAGATAAGACCCTTATTCATAGTCTGGTGTCATTTAAAGGCCTTTGAACAGTTTGTAGTTTGCACTGAAACTCTCATTTGGACCTTGAACCATTTGGTTCCCATTGAAGTCCATTATATGGAGAAAAATCCTGGAATGTTTTCATCAAAAACCTTAATTTCTTTTCAACCGAAGAAAGAAAGACGTGGACATCTTAAATGACATGGGGCAGAGTAAATCGTCAGCAAAAGTTTTTTTTAAAAAGTGAACTACTCCTTTAAGACATTTTCAACCAAATTGTCTACCTGTTGTAACTTGGTTTGCTTCCACTCTGGTATAGAATGTCTAAATTAAATAGCTTGCATTGTCTTGTTGACTTTTTATGCCTCCATGTTGCAGAGGAATGCCAGTGCTTCCGGACACCAGGCGGACTCGCCTCTTGGACGCACCCAAGTGACCGTTGAAAACCCGTCTCTCCAGCGCTACACTGGAAGCCTAACCTCGCAGACCAACGGATGCCGAAACGGGACCCATGACGAGGCAGATGCTCGATTAAAGCCATCCCCGTCCAAGCAGCAGGCTGAGCATCTGAGCACAGGTCTAGCATCGCATGCTACCAAGGGTAGCAGCTCCTCGATACCTTACATCGACTGCAGTGACATAGATAGCGAATATGATGTGGTCAAAGGCCTAGTCACCAGGTCTCACTCCCACACACATGACAATGATGAGGTTGAGCCAACCGGCTGTAGAACGAGCAAGAGTAACGGTTATGGGAACGGTCAGCACAATGGACTAGGGCCAAGCAAGTCTAGATTTAGGGAGTCTCCCATGACCACCCATCGGTTGGGGAAGAGTTCGGACACCTTCAGTGGTAGTCAATTGTCTAATGGGTCGTTTTGTGGGAACGGATCAGCACGTGCTCTACCCCTGAGCAGTACCTTGGTGGATGAGTTGTTTCAAGGTATGGATAGACGTGGTCTGGCCTCACCTTCCGGTCGCCTAGTTGGTTCCCGCAGTGCAAACTGCAGCCCGGTGATGAGCAGTTTCCACAATACCAACTCCCTAAACCATCCAGAGCAGATCGGCTATAGTGGTCATCGCCGTTGGGATGGCGGAAGCCATCACCATACCAATGGCCGACCCGGAGGCGAGGCTCAACATTACGGGAGCTACTCCCCAATCGTCAGTCGATCCCCACACTTGCAGAAACTCAACGGCATGCGCAACCGTTCCGACACCGACCCCATGATTCTGAGCCAGTTAAGTTCAACCCCGGCCAATGAACCGCGATCATTGGTCTCGAGAGCTGAACGTATGGCCGCCCTAGAGCGGCGTGTTGCTGCTAATGGGTTTGGATCACCAAGCCAAGCTCGGTCCAACAATGTCCAGCGACTCTACGGAAGCCGGCTGAGTGCTAATGACCACAGTGGCCCGGTTCACATGATCGATGGTTCCACTAGCAGTGGAACGGAGTCTAGTGATTCAGAGTCAGATGCGGGCAGCAACTCGTACAGTCAGCCCCTAGTCTACGGGAACCCCGGGGCAGCCAATTCCTCCCCTATGCCCCGAAACAAGTTCTCCTTGGGCAGTCTCCAACTTGAGGATGAGGGCCAAGAGGGAGACGATGGCTACGGCTATCGCGTCAATGATGAGGATGGGGCGCAATGCTTTAACTGCTAGAGAAGATGAAGTGTGCCTGGTTGAGGGTTGACTATACACCCATTTCAACCCGGTCTCATCTCAATTCGTCATATAACTGACGTTTTGGGACGTCTTTTGACCATTCGTCAATATACGACTTTTTAGGGCCCCCTTAAACGTCGGTAGATGACGTTATGGGATCCTAACTCTACCCCAGACCTAAATCTAACCCTAAACCCAACTCGTCACCTAACTGACGTTAAAGGTAAAGCGTCAGTTGTATGACGACCCGGGATCGTCATCTACGTCATCGACGTTTAAGGGGGCCCTAAAAAGTCGTATATTGACGAATGGTCAAAAGACGTCCCAAAACGTCAGTTATATGACGAATTGGGATGAGACTGTGTTACCCATTTTGCCTCTACTTGTGCATTGTGTACTTTCTAGTGGGCATCGTGTGTAGCGTAACCAATTGGGGCGTGGGGTTTGGCAGATACAGGGAGTGTTTGGTAATTGCATTTAGTGGCACTAGTTGAGCAAGTTCAAGATCAAGAAGATTAGCCATGATGGTGTTTTTTCAAGATTCGGAGGGTTTAGGGAGAGGACTGTGTTCTGCCTAAAGGAAATACTTATGCACAATTCATAACTTTGAATATTCACGTCAGATTGATGAGGTCCTAGTGCAAAGTGCCATGTCTGTAAATGTAGAGATTGAAAGCTGATTAGAACTGGTAAAAAGGTTACCGTACCCATTTTAGTGCTATCTAGTTTTCCCAAGAGTTTAATATTGGGAAATATTTCTACTTTGTCAGTCTTGTAGAATGAAAGAGTTACAAAAACACTGAAAGATGCCATATCTTTACTTAATCTGTAAATACTTCTCCGTTGGCCATAGCTAGAGTTTACAGAAGCTAATGTATGGGTAACTTGGACTAAGGTTGTAGAGTCATATAAATAGATCATCCTGGTATGGTATGGTATGGTATATTAGATAATCTAAGAGATTGTGTAGACGAGGCGTGAACAGTTACGTACGTCTTCATGCTAGCTTTGTTATTGTTTCTTTCTTTAGTAGAAGCTCCAAGATCTTTATCTTTGTACTTGGGGTGGCATTGTCATGTTTGCTTGCCTATTTCCCAGCATGCATCACTCCTTAAAAAAACGACATTGTAAAGATCTCATATTATTTTGTTTTTTGCTTTGCTGCTTAATTTATTTTTGCCTAAACAACTTGCTGTATCTCTGGCACGCCTCATCAATGTCATCTGTCTGCGGCGCGTTTGCAATGCTTGATGTTCACTCGGTTTCTGAGTATATTAACCTGTGCTCAGGTTGCATTGCTTTTTAAGACTTCTCCTGCCCAATGTCAGCACTGTTCTACCAGCATGTATCTCTGGAATGCCTCAGCTTGTCTTTTTCCCTCTCTCCCGGAAGCATGTCAACCTGTCCTTGTCTCCAGCATTTTACCGCCCTGTCCTGTTGTAAAAGACTTGGCATTGACACGGGCGCCCCTTAAAATGCAGTGGTCTTTTGAAGTGGAGATGGATGTAGGTGAGACGTGGACAGAGAAACTTGTTTTGAGGCTCAGCATGTGAAGTCTGAAAAGATTAGGAAGGTTTCCAAGAGCTATCCAAAATGTCCTTCAACTTATGTTCAATGGGACCTTTTATCCAGACTTATTTTGCACTTTCTCTCGGTTTTTCTTTCTGATGCGTTAGGGAAAACATTTGGACTCGCATCCTTGCATAGTATAAGTTTCACAATCTTGTCTATGAATCATATTTTGATTTAAAAATTAGGGATGCACGATATATCGGCCAGCATAACGGTATCGGCCGATATATATTCATATTTAATGTTATCGTTATCGGCCTGTGTGATGTGACCGATATATTAAAGTCGATAAATAATGTATTATTCCCTTCAGCTGAGACACTTGTTGAGCACTGTTTATGTTTTTGATTTTCTTGAAATATTATTCTTTAAAAATAACGAAAATATGGTTCGGTACAACATGTGCAGCGCAAATCCGTTTAAACAACACTATAATGAAAACGTCATTATAATCGTGCACTTGGGACATGGATTTAATTGTGAGACTTTTGTTTTTGTAATCCGGCTCTCAAAATTAGATTTGGATTTAAATTTATCGGCCGATATTATCGGTTATCGGCTTTCAAATATAAAGAATTATCGGTTATCGGTATCGGCCAAAAATTTCATATCGGTGCATCCCTATTAAAAATATAATCTTTTCATTTACCAAATGCAAACTTTTTCTGTTTTTTTGGTTTGTGAAGTATTCTTTACTTTTGCATGGCAATCTTATGTCAGTGAAAAGTTTTCGAAAGTCTTTATGAAGCCATTTTTCAGGACCACTGCATTTTTGTTGGCCCCGTTACATGAAAAGAGAGTATTGACGATATTATTTATTAGAAAGCGTTAGTTTAGGCCACTGTTGAATGTATATAGTCTTCACTCTCCCAGCGTTTCCAATGATCTGTAATTTATCATTGTCAGTGACCAAAGTAGCATTTCTGGCTTTTTGCAAGTTACACTAAAATGTAATTTAACTTTCTTTTAGGTTTTATCAGAGTACCGTAGTAGTATTAAATGATTCAACTTGTGATTCCTCCTGATTTTTTTCAGTATGCAATGTACTTTGCTGAGGTATGCGAAAAGTTCCAGATAAATTTGTGTGATATATTGTAACTACTTTTTTTAAAAAAATACTCATAATTAACAGTGCTATCTCTGTGGCACATATGCAAAACAATTAACCATAAGTGTATGTGTTTACAAACCGTCTGACGTAGACTGTACAATAATTAATAACCACACTCTTAGAAGAAAAGGTTCTATATAGAACATTTAAAGGTTCCATGAGTGTTACGTATTTGGAACCCCTAAAAGGTTCTATACACTCTTAAAAAAGGGTTCCTCTAGGTTCTATATAGAGCCTTAAAAGGTTCTATCAGTGCTACATATTTGGAACCCCTAAAAGGTTCTATACACTCTATATAGGAAAGGTTCTATACACTCTATATTCTATACACGTTCTATATAGAACCCTGGGGTTCCGTACTTGGCCAATAGAACCTTTTACCAAAAAAATGGTTCTATATAGAACCATTTTGGAGTTCCATATATGAAGCGGGGGATGGAACCATTTCTGGTTCTAAATAGAACCATTTCTTCTAAGAGTGCAGGTAAGCAATGGAAAGTTCACACCTGTTAGCCTTTTAACCATTCCTCTTTGTGGCAATCCTAAATGGACTTTCTAAAGTTGCAAGGTTGTTCATGTTCTCGATGCCTCTTCACAGGTTCTGTATGATTGATGTCTGTTGGTTTTTTTACTACTCCAAACCCCCTTTCATTACTCTTCCCTTGTCTTACTCATTTCTGGAACACTTTAACATTGTAAATGAATGTGTATTGGTAGCAATAAAAATTGGTACTTGTGAAGCGGGACTCCAGATGTTTACATTTTCGATGCCCCCTTAGATGTTAGCGCCCCCTTCGTGTGTCCTGTCTTGTGGTAGAGTAGCCGTAGTGGTTCTAGTTGTGTGTTTTGCATGTTTGCGTGCCACCACGAGGCCTTTGTCACCAGATTTGCAGATTTCCTCAATAATGGCTGCGCCGTGGACACTCGGTGCGTTTGAAATGTCCCGGTTCGCATGTCGCATCCCATTCGTGCCAAGGCATGGGACACGAAACGTTGTTGGGCAAGTATGTGAATGTGCTTGTGTAGTGAATGTAGTGGTCTGAAGATAAAACATGTTCCCCTCCCCATCACCCAGGGAGTGTGTTATGTATCTCGGCAGTGTCCTCAGGCGGAAATCCCAGACTAGGATAGTGTGACTCACTCATGTCTGGTTCCCGATGTGGCGCTGTCAGCCGTAGTCCATTTCTAAACACAATGTGTTGTGCAGCTTCACCCCTTGGCAATGATCTTGCTAAATCCAGAATCTTTGCTAGTAGTGTTATGGATTAAAATGTCAAACTACCTTGCAGAAAAGACCAGCTTTAACTGGCAAGCTTGTTGGACCATCATTGCCATGCATTTTACTCATAAAATCAAGATCAATTCGCTTTAGTCTTTTGGGTAAAATGGTTGACCAAGAAGTCTTGCTAGTGAAGAATTCTAGTGGTCTAAATGCTTGATTGGCTTCTTTTTCAGCAGGGTAGTTTTACTGCATTTACATGTTGTACCGATTGCATTTACTTAGCCTGACTAATCCATTGCTATTTGGTTACCAAGTCTGTATTACTTCAAGGCTTTAGCATGACCTGCCTGTTCTCCTGTAGGTCCTGTTTCCAGGAGCCCTCAGCACAACGAGTCTCCGTCTACAGGCAGGGTGATGGTAAACGGCCAGAAACAGAGTCTCAGTCTCGGCCAGAGTCCAGATGGACGTCAGCCTTCTCCTCTCACCAGCCCCTTACTGACCGACGCCGGCTTCGTTCGCACAGACGACGAGGACGAGGTTCGGAGGAAGGTTTGTCTTTTGGGGAGGGAATAGTGTTTGAGATTAGCACTATGTCAAGTCAAGTATGTTTATATAGGGCTTTTCACAGTATAGATCGCATCAAAGCAGCTTCACAGTATCAATCAAAACATAATAACAATGTTCGTTTCTTAGTGGAAAAACATCCACGTTTGGTAGAGCTGATCATGATTGGTTAATTCATTTGATTATCTCCTACTGAGCAAGCCAAAGGCAACAGTGGCAAGGAATTGAAAAACTCCATCAGGTGACCGAATGGTGTCCTAAAAATCCATCAAGTGACCCAATGGTGTCCTAAAACTCCATCAGGCGACCGAATGGTGTCCTAAAACTCCATCAGGCGACCCAATGGTGTCCTAAAACTCCATCAGGCGACTGAATGGTGTCCTAAAACTCCATCAGGCGACCCAATGGTGTCCTAAAACTCCATCAGGCGACCGAATGGTGTCCTAAAACTCCATCAGGCGACCCAATGGTGTCCTAAAACTCCATCAAGTGACCCAATGGTGTACTAAAAATCCATCAAGTGACCCAATGGTGTCCTAAAACTCCATCAGGCGACCCAATGGTGTCCTAAAAATCTATCAAGTGACCCAATGGTGTCCTAAAACTCCATCAGGCGACCGAATGGTGTCCTAAAACTCCATCAGGCGACCCAATGGTGTCCTAAAACTCCATCAGGCGACCCAATGGTGTCCTTAAACTCCATCAGGAGACCCAATGGTGTCCTAAAACTCCATCAGGCGACCGAATGGTGTCCTAAAACTCCATCAGGAGACCCAATGGTGTCCTAAAACTCCATCAGGCGACCCAATGGTGTCCTAAAACTCCATCAGGCGACCCAATGGTGTCCTAAAACTCCATCAGGTGACCCAATGGTGTACTAAAAATCCATCAAGTGACCCAATGGTGTACTAAAAATCTATCAAGTGACCCAATGGTGTCCTAAAACTCCATCAGGTGACCGAATGGTGTCCTAAAACTCCTTCAGGCGACCCAATGGTGTCCTAAAACTCCATCAGGAGACCCAATGGTGTCCTAAAACTCCATCAGGCGACCCAATGGTGTCCTAAAACTCCATCAAGCAACTCAATGGTGTCCTAAAACTCCATCAGGAGACCCAATGGTGTCCTAAAACTCCATCAGGCGACCCAATGGTGTCCTAAAACTCCATCAGGCGACCGAATGGTGTCCTAAAACTCCATCAGGCGACCCAATGGTGTCCTAAAACTCCATCAGGCGACCCAATGGTGTCCTAAAACTCCATCAGGCGACCCAATGGTGTCCTAAAACTCCATCAAGTGACCCAATGGTGTCCTAAAACTCCATCAGGCGACCGAATGGTGTCCTAAAACTCCATCAGGCGACCCAATGGTGTCCTAAAACTCCATCAGGCGACCCAATGGTGTCCTAAAACTCCATCAGGCGACCGAATGGTGTCCTAAAACTCCATCAAGTGACCCAATGGTGTCCTAAAACTCCATCAGGCGACCCAATGGTGTCCTAAAACTCCATCAAGTGACCTAAAGGTATCCTAAAACTCCATCAAGCAACTCAATGGTGTCCTAAAACTCCATTTTGCGACCCAATGGTAATGAGTCTATATAATATATTAGTTTCACCTTTTAAGTTGAATTAATGAACTTTTGCACAATATTTAAATTTTTCGAGTTTCACCTGTGCTATCATTAAAAGTCTACACACCCCATTAAAACAGCTGGTTTTTGTGATGCAAAAAAATGAAACAAAGATAAATCATGTCTAACTTTTTCACTTGAAATCTAAAAATTACAGCCAATGCAGTGGCTCTGAAAACCAGTTAAACATTTCAGGGACAAAATTGGAATAACTAACTGCATAAGTGTGCACACTCTTTCATTATAGGGTATGTTATAGGGTAAATTTACTAAATTAAAAACAGAGCTTTATTTTACTCAGTATTTAAAATCAAATGTTGGCTGATAAATGTGCCTGACCACTATATTGCCACTAAGTGTTCTTGCTAATATCTACTTAAGCCCAGTTAGTTTCTCTCTTCTATGGCAGAACATTACATTTGGACCCAGTAATTGTTTTTGTCAGCCTTTTTTAACCTCCTTGATTGTAGTTCATGAACAAACAAAGCAATCAATCATCTCCTGCGGTTGATTTCCAGGACCCTCCGGGATTTTTCCCTTTATATGTCACTCTGCTGGAATTGAAGGTGCTCTAGACAAATTAAGGTTACGATGAGAGGTGGAAACACTGCTTTTCTCATCAGAAGTGCCACTGCGTTTCGGTCCAGTGTCTCTGTGGACGTCTCAGAATAGGAGACCTAGATAAACTCAACCTAAATTCCTGTCTATTTAGGGCAGATTACGTAGTGGCGGAGTGAGCGGCTCAGTGAACAGTGAGAGTTTTACTGGACGTGTGTGTGTGTTCACGCAATTAAGTGAGGATAAAATTTGGTTTTGTCGTAGATCTTGTGTAGTGATTTGCTACTTGGTTTCTCATTCTGTTGAACATTTTATTGGACCGTCTCCATTTCTGCTCTGTTTTAATCAGAAGAGAAAAATTCTTATATTTTACTATATTTAATTTTTTTTAAAATACTTATATTTGCTAAATGTTGCATTTTTATTTTAGTACACTGGTGCATATGGCCTTCAAGCTAATGGACATTATAATAAAAGCCACCAAACTATCATTCTGATTTCATTGCATCTTTGTATAGAAAATAGGGCTGTCAAAATTAATTTTAATTTTACGGTGAATTATTTTTAATGCTTTAAAAATATTTAACGCAATTTGTGCAGCTTTGTTTTATATATGTGTGTGTGTGTGTGTACTGTGTATAATTATTTTATATATATATAAATGCTCACACGCATATATTTAAGAAAAATGTGTTATTTATATATAAAATAAAGGTATATTTATATTAGGGCTGGGCAACGATTAATCGCGATTAATCGCATCCAAAATAAAAGTTTGTGTTTACATAATTATATGTGTGTGTAGTGTGTATAATTTTTTTTTGCATATATAAATACACACACATGCATGTATGTATTTAAGAAATATTTGCATGAATATACTGTTTATATATATTTGTACATAATTTATACTAAATATAAATATTACTATTTTATATATTAATAACACATTTTTCTTAAATATATACATGCACGTGTGTGAATTTTTATATACAAAATAATTATACACAGTGCACCCACATATATTATGTAAAGACAAACTTTTATTTTGGATGCGATTAATCGCGATTAATCGCTGCACAGCCTTAATTCCAACATAAAAAATATATATATAAATATATTGAATATATTTAAAAATATAAAATATATATAAATATAAAAATATATTTAAATATATTACTAGGTGCAATTAATGGTGATTAATTAGTACTATTAACAGCACTAATGGAAATATCTCTCATCATTTTTTTTAATGTCATTTCTCTCTCTGTCTCTCCTAATAACACAGAGGTTCCCGACCGATAAAGCGTACTTCATCGCCAAAGAGCTCCTGACCACAGAGAGGACGTATCTGAAGGATCTGGAGGTCATCACTGTGGTAAGATTGTAAACACACTCTCATGTTCTGTGTGTGTGTTCAGGATGGTTGTGGTCTGTAGCCTTCAACCCGTATTCACTTTATAGCCCTTAATCCTGTAATTGTGGACAAATCTGGGCACAGAGGACTCAGGTGTGATCCTAATTTTTAATTTATTATAAATGTTATATCACTGTCTTCGATAAAGTTTTGTCTATCCATTTATGGTGTGTTTATTTTATTTTGGGGGTATTTTTGAATTTATTTACTTCAAAAAGTCCCATATTTTCTGTGTAAATTATGCTTATTTGTATGTTTTATTTTTTAACTACACTAAAATATCATTCCAATAAGTTCTTAGAGCTAAAACCTAAAGATGAAGTGACTGCTGTCAGCTTGTGTCTTATTTTGGCTTATTTTAGGATACTCTAAATTACAGATTTCCCATTCATTTCTATGGGTGCCCATTTTTGACCCAAATACAAGATTAAGGAGGATTTTTTTCACCAGCTTAACATTATACAATTGAGTCAAAAACAATTGTGTGTGTTCAGGAGGCAAACTTTGGAAAAGTAGCCAAGTCTTTTACCGGGAAGTATTTTTTTAAAAATGAATCAAAACTATTTTGCCCGCATTTGTCCAGAATACGGTTTTAGGGTTAAATATCTCAAAGTCTAATGGATATGTCAGGGACAGTGCTGTTTTACATTAGTTTTAAATCACTTTCTCTCACCCCAGTTTCATGTTTAGGGGAAATTTGTGCATTTGGGAATCTCAATGGGACCTTCTTGGAAAAATAAAGGAAATAAAAAATAAATAAATAAATAAAATTTTCTGAAACATATTAGCTGCTAACATTCCCAGTTTTAGTTAAGCTTTGTTTTCTGATAGTTGTTAGATTGTTAGGTAGTGGCAAAGAGGTTTGAAGTGTTGGCTCGGGGGATTTCAACTTTTTCAATAAGTTTTTGAGCACGCAAACAAGCTAGTTTCATGCTCATAATAAACTTTTTGCTTGAGAAACTATTCAGAAAGTTAAAAATGCATGCGAAAGTCTGTATATTTTTTTATTTTTGCAAAGGTCCCTTTAGAGGCTCCATAAAAATCTAATGTTTGCACAAAGCAAAATTAATGAAATCAGGACGTTTAAGTGTACTTTGTGTCTTTATCCATTTACAAATGAAAGGTTGACTGGAGAATCGGAGATCAGGAGTTAGTCATTGTCCTCCTGTCTGTTTTTCGGGGGTGTATCGCGTCTCTTTGATGTCTTACATGGTAGCGGAGAGAAGCAGCAGGGCGACGCGTTTACACATCTCATAAATATTTCCTCTTGGCTTGAGGATCTGAGGCTTTGGATCCAGACTCCCACAAGCTCAGGTTATTACAGCTGCATCTGTTCAACAGTTTGAACACCTTCTCGGATGGGAGACGTTCAGTGGCCGCCTGTTTTTCAATATGCTATACAATCACAATACATTTGGACGTCTTGCTGGATCCAGATTATGAGGACGCAGAGACAAAGGCTCTTTATTCAGGGATTCTCCAGTCATCACGTCAGAGATAGTCATCACACTGTCTGGGGAAATGCCCACGGCTGCTCGTCTGTTCATGTTTGGATCTGGATGAAGTAGTCAAATGGTTTTATAGTGTGTCATTTCATGTTTTATATGATGATGGAAAATGTCTACAAAGTCTTCAAAGGGTTGGTGTGTGTTCAGGGTCATTTGAACGAAAATTTATGAACTAGACATTGTGCTTGTGAAATTATATTTTTGGAAAAAGAGGCTCTTTAATATTTGACCACCCACATTTACATGTCTATTGAGCAGATTAATTGTTTAAAGATGGCGATCTTGATTCAAACACCCTCGCAATCTGATTCCTAACTGGACGCTTCAAATAAAGATTGTATCAGTTACATCATTACACCAGTAGGTGGCGACACGTGTCTAACTTAAAAAAAAAAAAAACTTTTGCTGATCATTTACTCACCCCCATGTCATCCAAGATGTCCATGTCTTTCTTTCTTCAGTCGAAAAGAAATTAAGGTTTTTGATGAAAACATTCCAGGATTTTCTCCATATAATGGACTTCAATGGGGTCCAAACGGTTCAAGGTCCAAATGAGAGTTTCACTGCAGCTTCAAAGGGCTTTAAACGACACCAGACGATGAATAAGGGTCTTATCTAGCGAAACGAGCGGTCATTTAAAAAATAAATACAAAAGTTTAAGTTTTATAAGCTCAAATGTTCGCCTTGCTCTGTTCGTGACTCTCCTGTTCGAACTCGTTCATCAAAATGAACAAATCTTTCAAGTCATTTGTTCAATCAACATATGAAATGACTCGAAAAAATATTTGTTTCGCTAGATAAGACCCTTATTCATCGTCTGGTGTCGTTTAAAGCCCTTTGAAGCTGCACTGAAACTCTCATTTGAACCGTTTGGACCCCATTGAAGTCCATTATATGGAGAAAAATCATCAAAAACCTTAATTTCTTTTCGACTGAAGAAAGAAATATGTGGATATCTTGGATGACATGGGGGTGAGTAAATTATCAGCAAAAATTTTTTTTAAGTGAACTACTCCTTTGAATCATTTATTCAAAAAAATCGTTCAAAAAGCATTGATTCATCCTGTGAAGTCTTTATGAGTGAGTCATTGAATCATTCGCTCAATCCTGATTTTTTATTTATTTAAATTGATCATTCAGAGTGGTTTTTTTTTAAATAGACTGCATCAATGAACATTTTGTCCGAACCTCTAGTAAATGACATGTTAATTTGTTCAGTTGTCTGTACAAAATCACAGGAGAATCATGATTTCGTGAAATCATTCACAATCGTGCAGCTCTGCTGTTTAGTCACTTGTCCTGATGAACATTAGCAGAGCTTATTTGCATGTAAAAGTCTTAAAGGGGCGCAGCAGAAATGATCGTATAATGTTTTTTGGTGCTGATATTTGCTGTTCTTATGTTTCTCTTTCTATTTTTGTGATTTCAGTCGTTTCAGAAGTCCATTGGGAAGGACGAAGCCATGCCGGATTCCTTGAGAAATCTCATATTTGCCAATTTCGAACCGGTGTACAAATTCCACGAGACTTTCCTGAAAGAAGTGGAGCAGCGACTGGCTCAGTGGTGCGTATGTCAGATAAAAGTGTGTGTGTGTGTGTGATGAATTGGTGTCAGGAATGTTTACAATCTGCGCCAACCATAACAGACACACACCTCAATCTGTCACATTAGTTTAATACACTATCACATGCCTGTATTGCATTATTAATACATGTCTGGTGGTCTCCCTAACCCAAATGGACGATCGTATTTTGCACACAGAAAGTGAAGCCTGTTGTGTTGCGACTTTATTTTAATCAAAATTAAAGACATTTTCCTATAGTCTTAATATTAACAGGCTCTTTAACTAGTCACCAGCTTTTATCAGCTTGGAAAAGAGAAATCAATATTATTTGGAAACTAAATAATCAATATTTATGCTTTTAAATTTTTTTTTTATATTAGTCAAATTACTATTGTGCATTTTTTTTTTTTTTAGAAAATATAAATCATTCACATTTAATATTGAATTAAAAACTAAAATTAAATGTATTTGAAAGCATAGCTGTTCTAAAATTTGGAATAATATTTTTTATATGTTTTTGACAGAAATCTCTACCAAGGTTGCTTTTATTTGATCAAAAATACAGTAAATGGCAATTTTGTGAAATATTATTTTAGTTTGAAGTAATGGTTTTCTATTTTAATACACTTTTAAAATATAATTTAATTCTGTGATCAAATCTATTTACTTAATAAACCTTTACTATCAATTTAACACATCCTTGCAGAATAAAAGTATTAATACAAAAAACAGACCCCAAACTTTTATATTGTTACCGAAGATTTATATTTGATATAAATGCTATTTTTTCCAACTTTTTTTTCCATCAAAGAATCCTAAAAAAAGTGTCACAGTGTCATATATAATATTATTAATTATTAATATTAAATAGTAATTATTATTATTAATTACTAATATTAAGAGTATAATATTATTAATTATTAATATTAAATAATAATTATTATTATTAATTACCAATATATTAAAAGTATAATATTATTGTTTATTAATATTAAATAGTAATTATTATTATTAATTACTAATATTAAAAGTGTCACAGTGTCATATATTAATATATATATATATATATATATATATATATATATATATATATATTTATATATATATGAACATATTAGATATATCAGTATATGATTTATATTATGTGTATTTCTATATCAGTTCAGTAATACTTTATTAATCCCCAAGGGGAAATTCTTTGTCACAATTGCCCACATATAACTAAACAACAAAAAAAATTATAGAAGCATTTCCGTTATTTGGATACGTTATAATTAACATATTCATATTCTTTCAGATATGTTATATTTCTATATTCTATTAATATCCGTGTCTATATTCGGACACGGTTGTCATCTCATGCCTAGAAATGCTCTGAGGTCATCAGGTCGTCAGAGCTGATCCTGTAGTGCATGTGACCTCTGACCCGACAGTTCAGAAACAGCTCTTCTGTCGGCTGTAGGTCCGTGTTGAGCGGGTTTGGACCGGTATCCAGAGACAGGATGATGAATGGTGTTTTTTGTGTTGGGTGGCACTCGGTGAGGGTTAACAGTGTGATAGATGACGTTCAGTAAGAGTTGAGGAACCATGTGCAACAGAGACATCTACTGGAGGACATGAGCACTACACTTCAAGACCCTGTATGTGTCTATATGGTGTTTTTAATACGCCTTAAGACAAACCAAGTCGACAGCATTGCTGAGTAAAACTGCAGTGAACCAAAAACACAGTTTGCAATCACTGGTGTTTCTGACATCACAAACGACCTTGTAACCAATCAGATCAACATGTGATCGCCAACCAGTGGATCTCTGAGCTGAGGGAGTGAGTGGAGGCGGGGCTCATTTGCATATTCATAGAACCGCGTATACTAAATGAGGCAAGGGTGTCGAGTTACATTCAAGATATTTTAAGGCATTATGGGGAAAAAAAAACATTTAAATATGCAGTTTTGTTGATCAAAGATGAGTTTTGAGGGATCAATTATTGACTACAGGGATTGTGTGTGTGTGTATATTGCAAATATTGCGATATACTGTACCATTGGACTATGATTACAGTTCAGATACCGTGGTATTTTCAAAGGATACTTTAATATTGGTATTCTTGTAATATCATCATTCAGTAGTGTATTTTTGGCTATGGTATGATGGTAATTTGAAACAGTGCTATTTTAGTTTTATTAATAATTTGATAATTAAATTTTTTTTAGTTTTCAGGTTAATTTAAAATTTGTTTTGTAATTTCGTCATTTAGTTCGCTTTTCGCCAAAAATTCACTAAAACTAAATTTATTTATTTATTTATATATTGTTTTTTTAGGTTTGATTATTTTTTTATTTATTTCAGTTATAGTTTTTATTTATCTCTGAGCTGAGGGAATGAGTGGAGACGGGGCTCATTTGCATATTCATAGAACTGCGTATACTAAATGAGGCAAGGGTGTCGAGTTACATTCAAAATATTTTAAGGCATTATGTTAAAGAAACGTTTAAATATGCAATTTTGTTGATCAAAGATGAGTTTTGAGGGATCAATTATTGACCACAGGGATTAAAAATTTTAAATTAAAACTCAGAATTATGTTGTTAAACCTGTGTGACTTTCTTTCTTCTGTCAAACACACATGTTGATGTTTAGCAGATTGTGAAAAATCCTTATTCAGTAAAAGTAAGTAGTGACTGGGGCTGTCAATCACAAGCAAGGGCAACAATCCTTAATATTATAATCAATACGCCAACAAGACTATACTCCAGGTTATCTGAAGTGTGAGGAACAGACCCAAATCATCACTCACTCCAACAAAGCTTGTAAATCTCATTCAAACTTCATTTCTGTCTGCTTTGATGACAGTGGTGACTGATACCAAGGTTTGCTATTAGTATTGTAGTAAAATATCTGTAGCATTTTAGCATGTTTGTTGCTGTACAACATTTGCTTCAGTCATAAACGCTTGTGTTGTTGTTCTCAGGGAAGGCAGATCGAACGCTCACATTAAAGGAGATTACCAGCGCGTCGGAGACGTCATGCTGAAGAACATCCAGGGTTTGAAGGTCAGAACAGCTTCATCTTTCTGAAACTGTCAGTGAGATGTTCATGATGGGCATCTTGCTTTTCCCTCTTCAATTTCTCAATGAAATGTGTTCATATGCCTCAGTGCTTTCATTGTGTGATATACAAATGTTTGAGAACGTCACAAACTACATGAACACGACACAATATAATACACATCATTTATATATCTGTGTGTGTATATGTACATATAAATTATATATGCATACAGTTTATATAACCACATAAGCACTATATATATGAAGAGTTCAGATGTAAAAGCCTCTAAATTACTGAAATTATGGTATTGATAATTTCAATTGGTATCATAATACCATGGTATTATGGTACTGAAATTAATGAAATTACTGAACTTAAATATACAAGCTTGATAAAAATTATCATTTTAGAATAAAATTTCAAATGGCATTTAGAGGCTTTTGCATCTGAACTCTTCATATATATATATATATATATATATATATATATATATATATATATATATACTGTACCATAGGACTGTATGATTACTGTTCAGATATAATGGTATTTACAAAGAATACTATAATATTGGTATTCTTGAAATATCATCATTCAGTAGTGTTGATGGTAATTTGAAACAGTTTTATTAATAATTCGATGATTTAAACTTTTAGTTTTCAGGTTAATTTAAAATTTGTTTTGTAATTTTGTCATTTTAGTTCGCTTTTCACCAAAAGTTTGCTAAAACTGTAAATAAAATTTATAAATAAATAAATTTATTTATTTTAAATGTTGATTTTTAGGTTTAATAATTTTTTTTTTATTTCAGTTATAGTTTTTATTTATTTATTGTTAATTTTTATATTATATTTATATTGTATATATATTTTTTATATATATATTATTTATATTAATTTTAGTGCCTCAAATTCAACAGTTTATTGCCAAGTCAACATTTCAAATTTTCAACTAATAAAAATTTGATTAAATTTCATGTTTATTTTAGTTAACAGAAATGTTTTGAATAGTTTTAGTTAATACCTTGTAACCAATCAGATCAACGTGTGAACGTCAACCAGTGGAACTCTGAGCTGAGTGGGTGAGTGGAGGCGGGGCTCATTTGCATATTCATAGATCTGAGTATACTAAATGAGGCAAGGGTGTCGAGTTACATTCAAGCTATTTCAAGGAACAAAACTTTTTATTTATTTATTTTTCCAATGGAAAAATGTTTAAATATGTCATTTTGCTGAGTTTAAAGGGATAAAATGATTTTTAGTTAATATGGTAGCGCGGTGTTCTGATGTGTGTGTGTGTCCTCAGCTGCTGACGGCTCATCTCCAGAAGCATTCAGAGGCGCTGCTGGAGCTGGAGAGAACGAGCCGCTCGTCCCGAAAGCTGGAGGGTTTGTGTCGAGACTTCGAGCTTCAGAAAGTCTGTTACCTGCCGCTCAACATCTTCTTCCTCCGCCCGCTTCACCGCCTCATGCACTACAAGCAGATCCTGGAGCGCCTCTGCAAACACTACCCACCGACGCACGACGACTTCAGAGACTCGCGAGGTGTGTGACGCGACGCTTTCTTTCCTCTCACGGGCTCCAGACATGTACATCTGTCATTCATTTGTCAGAGTAAAAAAAAAAAAACAGTTGTCTTAATATATATATACTCAATATTCTCATCAGTGTTCATTTATATATATATATATATATATATATATATATATATATATATATATAAATCTGCATATTGTCATATTTGCAATTTTAAATGGCATTTCCCTCCTTAATCTTATCAAGTTTGCTTCATCTTTCATTTCAGATTCCTAAATTTGATCAATACATTTAATTAGGATAAAAGACACACTAAAAAAAACAACTGAATTAAATAATGGTATGATATTGTTTGAAATATTTTTGAATTTGCAAATAAGAAAGGAATGAATGATGCTTTTAAACGTAACTCTAGACCACCAGTAGGTGGCGGCAGGCACCCGTATTAATGATTGAGTCATTGAGTCAAACGATTCAATCAAATGACTCATTCGTTTAAACGATTCGATCAAACAACTCATTCATTCAAACGATTCAATCAAATGACTCATTCATTTAAACGATTCGATCAAACAACTCATTCAATCAAACGACTCAATCATTCAAATGATTCGATCAAACGACTCAATCATTCAAACGATTCGGTCAAACGACTCATTCAAACGACTCATTTATTCAAACGATTTGATCAATCGACTCATTCATTCAAAGGATTTGGTCAAACGACTCAATCATTCAAACAATTCGATCAAACGAATCATTCATTCAAGCGATTCAATCAAATGACTCATTCATTCAAACGATTCGATTAAACGACTCATTCATTTCATTTCACTAAACCACCAGTAGGAGGTGGCAGGCAACCATCTTAATGAGCAAGTCATTGAGTCATTCATTCAAATGATTCGATCAAATGACTCATTCATTCAAACGATTTGATTAAACGACTCATTCATTCAAACAATTCGATCAAACGACTTGATCATTCAAACGATTCGATTTCATTAAACAACTCATTCATTCAAACGATTCGATCAAACGACTCAATCATTCAAATGATTCAAATCAAACAACTCAATCATTCAAACGATTCAGTCAAACGACTCATTCATTCAAACAATTTGATCAAACGACTCATTCATTCAAACAATTCAATCAAACGACTCAATCATTCAACCGATTTGGTCAAACGACTCAATCATTCAAACAATTCGATCAAATGACTCAATCATTCAAACGATTCCATCAAACGACTCATTCATTCAAACGATTCAATCAAACGACTCATTCATTCAAACAATCCGATCTAACGAATCATTAATTCCAGAATGAGGCATTTGTTTATGAATGGATCATTGAATCTTTGACTCGCTGCCCCTTTAAGAAATCCACTTGTCCCGCACGTGTGGAGCCCGGCCGTCAGGTGTCCGAGACGTCCTTCTGATCGTGTGTGTGTCACTCTTGTGTGTTCCAGCTGCGCTCGCTGATATTTCTGAGATGGTTGTGCAGCTTCACGGCACGCTCATTAAGATGGAGAACTTCCAGAAACTTCTGGAGCTGAAGAAGGACCTCGTTGGCGTCGACAGTCTCGCTGTTCCAGGACGGGTCAGTTCTATGAGGATATTACTGTTTTAAATAGCCTACAATGGCTGTTATACAGGGGAGTAAGGACTGTGGTGATCTGGTATGTGTTGCTGATGTGAAGGTGTGTATCCTCGCTCCCGTTGACCTCTCGTTGACCTCTCGTGTCTGTTCTGGCAGGAGTTTATCCGGCTCGGCTGTCTCAGCAAACTCTCTGGAAAAGGTCTTCAGCAGAGGATGTTCTTCCTGGTAAGAGTCGCTCACTAAACATATATTAGATGGTTAGTTCGATTATAACTAAATTCATTATAAGTTTGTTGCATCTGTGCTGGTATTTTATTCTGAAAATATATTGGCTACATTTGTATAGTGAATTGTGCAAATGTACTTGAATGTTACTGTTTTATTAATTTTTTTGTTTTGATATTTCAAAATTTTTTTTAGATTTATATTTTTTATGAATTCTTTATTTGATCGTTATGTTTTTATTAATATTTTACTTTTTAAATGCTGTTTGTTTTATTTAATAATTTATTTTTTGTTTTATTCTATAATTTGTGTATTTTTTGTGTTTTATTATTTGTTTTATTTTTAATTATTTATTTTTATATTTTTTTAATAAATTAAATTATATTTATAATAATAATAATACAAATTACACTATTTTTAATATTATTATAAAATTATATAATAATAATAACAAAACAACAAGAATATTATTTTTTAGATTATAACAAGAATATTGTTATTTATTTGTATATTATATATTTAATGATAATAGTAACACTACTAATGTTATTTTAATTATTATTTAATTATATATTGTCATATATTCAATATTAATAATTATTTGTTGTTATGATATTATGTATTATAGTTATACTAAATAATGTGTATTGTAAGCATATAATACATATGTATTATATTAAATGATTGTTATTAGTGTTGATTTTATTCCTCCATGATATTACCATGTCCTCTACTATAGTAATAATACCGTGATATTCTTCAATATTTAATGATATTCATGTCCCTTAGACTCCTGCTGAAGTGAATGGTCTTTCTTGATGGTTTTACGAGAGCTAAAATAACGCAGTCTAATGTCCTTGAAATGGTTTGCAGTTCAATGATGTTCTGATGTACACGAGTCGAGGGATGACGGCCTCCAATCAGTTCAAAGTTCACGGCCAGCTTCCTCTGTATGGCATGACGGTGGGTGTGATTACTTTGGGTGTGATAACGAGTGAACAGCAGTGTTCCCTCTGTGGTCCTGGACGTGTTCCCTATCACTAATTACACATTCAGATGCCTTTATGTTCTTTGGCCACATGTACCTAACCATGATGTGTGTGTGTGTGTGTAGATCCGTGAGAGTGAGGACGAGTGGGGCGTCCCGCATTCATTCACTCTGTTCGGACAGCGGCAGTCTGTCGTCGTCGCCGCCAGGTAAAACATCCAGATTGAGTTTACCCTAGCAACTGCCTAGCAATACCCTAGCAACCACCCAGAACACCCTAGCAACCACCCAGAATACCTTAGCAACCGCCGAGCAACACCCTAGTAACCATAAGAATACCCTAGCAACCACCTAGCAACACCATTAGCAACCACCCAGAACACCCTAGCAAAACGCCTAGCAACACCCTAGCAACCAGCAGAATACCCTAGCAACACCATAACAACCACCCAGAACACATACCACCTAGCAACACCCTAGCAACCACCCAAAACACCCTAGCAAAAAGCTTAGCAACACCATAGCAACCAGCAGAATACCCTAGCAACTACCTAGCAACACCCCAGCAACCACCCAGAACATCCTAGCAACAGCCAAGCAACACCCTAACAACCAGAAGTATACCCTAGCAACCACCTAGCAACACCATAGCAACCACGCAGAACACCCTAGCAACCAGCAGAATGCCCTAGCAACTGCCTAGCAACACCATAGCAACCATCCAGAACACATACCGCCTAGCAACACCCTAGCAACCACCCAGAACACCCTAGCAAGCACTACAGTATGCTGAACGCAGTGACCCGCTGTGTGTGTGTGTGTCTGACCGTGTGTGTGTGTCTCGTCCTCAGCTCAGAGTCTGAGATGGACAAGTGGGTGGAGGACATCAAGATGGCCATCGAACTGTCGGACAAATGCAACGGAGCCTCGGCTGAGATCCTGTCCAGCAGCTTCACTGACGGCAGTGAGTCACACACACTCTTCAGTCTGACACACTAATGCTTGCAGAAGAGTTCATTATGACATGCTTCAGTCGAGCAGTGTGTTTAACTGACTCTTGCGGTGATGTGTTTCTGCATTATGAGTGTGTTTATTGTACACTGTATTAACAGATCAGTTTTTGCACAGGATCATGTTTCACAGGTTTCCAGTCCATCACGTCAATCTGACACACACACACACACACTTTTTCTTCTGTTTATTCAACTAAATCTCTTCTGCTTTTCTTTGTTGGAAATTGTTCCAGTCTTCTGGACGTTGATGTCATTGTGGTGTGTGTGTGATCACGGTTCTGTCCTGTGAGCCGCTGCATGAACTCACACATGACTTAAATATATATAAATATATATATATATATATATATATATATATAGTTTATATATATCGAATATATTGAGTTTTTATTCACTGTCTGTCATTGTGAAAACCATCATGAAAAGGACAGTTCCACATGCTTTATATCCAGTGTGGTAATTGTCAGTAAAATTCATTTATTCATGCATTATTTAGTTATAATAATAATTATATCAATAATAAATATTACAAATTATCATTTATATATAAAAATAAATGTATAATGGTAATTTGCAAGGACTACTTTGATAGTACGATACTTCCAAATGAATAAAAAGTAAAAAAAAAGCATGCTTTTAATTAATTAATTTAATTTTTTTTTTTTTAAATTTGTTATATATTTATTTAATATAGTTTATTTATTATTTATGTATATATCATATGTATTATTGTTTATTTTATTAGATATAGCAATAATTATTATTTTTTTTAAATAAAAAATATAAACAAGCTTACAAAAATGTATAATGGTCTTATAAAAGTAAAACAAAATGTATAAGCACTACTGTGACAGTACTATGGTCACACAAAAATGCATGGTTTTATTCATTTATTTTTATATATATATATATTTATGAAATTGAGTTTATTTATTATTTATTTAATTATTAATGTAGTTTATTTATGTGATATAATAATGTTTTTTTTAATAATTATTTGATGTTTTATTACACACCATATTGTTATTTTACCATGGTTCAAAAAAACACTTTCTTGTTTTTTTCTTGTTTAAATGGCTGTTCTTCCCACATTTCCCAGAATCCCCTGAGGAGTCTAGCGCTGACCAGGAGTCAGAGGATGACCTGAGCGCGTCTCGCACGTCTCTCGAGCGGCAGACGCCTCACCGCGGGAACACCACGGTTCATGTGTGCTGGCACCGCGGCACCAGCGTGTCCATGGTGGACTTTAGCGTAGCGTTAGAGGTACCGGAGCCAAGCCGTCGCGATCCTGATCCGGTCTCTGTGTCCTGTGCTTTCCCTCCCGTCGTGTCTCTGTGTTTTTGTTTAACCTCTCTCTCTCTCCTGGGAACTTCATCTGAGACTGTTTTCAAGGCGACACTTGTAATTGGTCCCTCATGGAGTTTGCGCACCGTTTCCATTCCCACGAATTAAAGGGATAGTTCACTTTGAAATACATTTTTGGTATGTTTTAGCTTACCTCAAGGGCATCCAAGATATAGTAGTTTCAATTTTGATATTTTTAGGTCAAACCGTTCTTGTCTGTCAGTCATATAATGGAGGTCTATGGTCACCACCTCAAAGAGCATGCACAGAGAGTCAAAAATGATATAAATACTGCTCATTTTCTCACACAAACCGCTCGTTTCGTGTCGTAGGCCATCAATGTGTACTTACATTTACGAGTCATTAAATCATGTTTAATTTGGACTTCTCTGTGCATGCTCTTTGAGGTGGTGACCATAGACCTCCATTATATGACTGATAGACGAACGGTTTGACCTAAAAATGTCAAAATTGAAAATGCTGCGGAAACAAAGACAACTACATCTTGGATGCCCTTGAGGTAAGCTAAAACATACCAAAAATTAATTTCAAACCAATTTAATTTCATATTTTCCCTCTAAACTCTTTTTTCAGTGTTTTTGTGTGATGTGTTCTTCATCAGACGAGTGCTGGTCTTCCTCCTGGTTCAGACTCTCTCTCTGTGTGTGACTGTGTGTGTTTCTCTTCTTCTCTTCTGTGTCTGTCCTCCGCTGTGTTAGACGGCCCCAGGCCAGTCAGTCTGTCAGAGGCTCGTGTTGTGGCCCCGGGGCCCGTGTCTCTCGCTCTGGTGTGTTGGTATCGTGTCCAAAGCCTCTCCTTTAGCCAAACCTGCTGGAGTAGAGAGGTAAAACATGGCCCGTATTTCACTTGAAGAGTTAAAGATGCGACAGGACGACGGTTCGGATGTTTGGATGGTGATTTGTTGAAGATAAACTGTTAATGGCATTTTTAACCTGATAACCAGTAGAGTCGTGGAGGATGAGTTATTTAATGATCTTATTAGTTCTGTTATTACAGGTCATCTTCTAACCAGTGTTGTTATTGTTAAAAAAAAAAACATTCAAAATCATTTTCGATAATCGAAATAAATCTCAAATGAAATGAAATGCAAATATTTAATCAAAAACTGAATCTTAAATGACAATTAGAACGTATAAGCACTTAAATTACTAAAACTTAAATAAACGTAATATAATTAAAAGTTATAATAAAAAAATTATATAATTATATAAATTATTATGTTTAATGGTACATATTAGTGCCTACAATGTACATATTAGCACCTAAAATGGACATATTAGTACCTAAATTGTACATACTAGCACCTAAAATTTACATATTAACAACTAAAATGTACATATTAACTTCTAAAATGTACATATTAGCACCTAAATGTACATATTAGCACCTAAAATGGACATATTAGTACCTAAAATGTACATACTAGCACCTAAAATTTACATATTAACAACTAAAATGTACATATTAGCTCATAAAATGTACATATTAACTCCCAAAATGTACATACTAGCACCTAAAATTTACATATTCGCACCTAAATGTACATATTAGCACCTAAAAATGTATATATTAACACCTAAAGTTTGTTTTACTTAAATAAACGTAATATAATTAAGTTATAATAAAAAAAATAATATAATTATATAAATTATAAGCAAATACAAATATTTTAAAAACATGGCAAATGGATTTTACAAGATATATGTTATAATACATTTTTGTATACTAGTATCTTTAAAACATTCTACAAAAACTTAATATATTTTGCTGTATAATGATTTTTATATATTTAATGTAAGTGAAAGAATACATGTAACCCAACACCCTCGCCTGATTAAGTATGTGTGGCTCTATGAATATGCAAATGAGCCCCGCCTCTACTGACTCACACTATTATTTTCCCAGAAAAAAATACATTGTCAACTAACTTAAATAAAATTTGTTGAAGTAGCCTACCTAAATGACTAAAACTAAACCAAAAATAAATGAAAACTTTTTAAAAAAGTGAAAACTAAAAATAAATAAATATAAAAAGCCATTTTTAAAGTAATAATACTATATAATATGATTGTAAAATACTTAAATGAGTCTGTTTTGTCTAATAGTGGATTTGAATTTCCCGCAGTGTCACACAATTTATGATTTCTTGATTTTTTTATTTATTTATTTTTTTTACCGTAATATCATATTCAACACCCTGAGCTGGACATGCAGTGTAATGTCCCTCTGAACACTGACTGTACTCGGGGTTGTGATGTGTTTGTTCGCTTCTCTTCAGTGTGTTTCTCTCGTGTTGAATGTGTTTGATTCTTCTTCAGCACAAACGTAACGACACATCAGTTTCAGACAGACATTCATACAGGACTCCTTGCAATGAGGATTATAAAAAGAATGGTACAATAAAGTTAAAATAAAATTAACTTGACATGGCATCTTAAAAATGCAGCGTTCGTGTCAAGAAACGCTGAATAAGACAGAGTTGTCAGTCTGACGTGTGTGCATCGTCCAAAAATGTTTAATAAAACTGAATTGAATCCTGTATGAATGGACACTTTCTCTATTCAGATCTTGAAAATAATCAAGATTCATCTCTATTCAAATGAACATGGTGACACTTTGTGCTGTCGGTTTCATACCTTTGTTGTGCCCAGAGTCCAAAATATACAAAATATTATATTCAAGTCATGTGGGTAAAAATTGCCTTTGGTAAAAAAAAAACCCAAATGACAAATGCAATCTTTGAAATTATGAATATGTTGTGATTTAAGCCATGCATAATGTTAAAATTAGGGATTTTTACATTATGCATGATTGAAATCGTGATATAAGATATTTAAAACATGCATTACATTAAAATTCCTCATATCAGGGACAGTTCACCTATTTATTATTATTATTATTTTCCAGATCTGTATGAGTTTATTTCTTATGCTGAACACAAAAGAAGATATTTTGAAGAATGGAAACTGTTTGACAGATCATATTAACTATTAAGCCTATTACATCAAAATTTTATCTCTTGTACTTTATATTATGATTTAAATTATGCATTATATTATAAGAGATTCAAGTAAATCTAATATATTTGATTACGAAACTAAATGTTATATGTACTTTGAAAAATTATTATCATTAAATAACTTTAAAACAATCTTCACTCTCAGAAAAAAAGGCTCAAAAGCTGTCACTGGGGCTGTACCTTTTCAAAAGGTACGCTTTTGTATATCATAATGGTACCTTAATGGTACTTAGCATCTAAAATGTGCATATCAGCCCCTGAAATTTACATATTAGCTCCTGAAATTTACATATTAGCACCTAACATGTACATTTTAGCAACTAGAATGTACAGTTAGCACTTAAAATGTACATATTAGTACCTAAACTGTACATATTAGCACCTGGAATGTACATATTAGTACCTAAAATGTACATATTAGCACCTAAAATGTACATTTTAGCAACTAGATTCCTAGAATGTACATATTAGCACCTAAAATGTACATATTAACTCCCAAAATGTACATATTAGCACCCAAAATGTACATATTAGCACCCAAAATGTACATATTAGCACCTGAAATGTACATATTAACACCTGAAATGTACATATTAACACCTGAAATGTACATATTAACACCTAAAGTTTACCTTTTGTTAAGGTACAGCCCCAGTGACAGCTTTCGTACCTTTTTTCTGAGAGTATATTGTATAAAGCGCTATAGAAATGAAGGTCACTTGACTTGTAGATTTTGGAGCCTGGTTGAATGCGAAGCGTCTTCTGTGTTTTCTCATTGGTCTTTATTGTTCAGAATCAGCTGTCTGGGAATCTGCTGAGGAAGTTCAAGAACAGTAACGGTTGGCAGAAGTTATGGGTGGTCTTCACCAACTTCAGCCTGTTCTTCTACAAAACACACCAGGTGAGACGAGCTCTCGTCACCTTTAATGGAGTGTCTGTGGCGTGTTTGACGTTCAGGTCTGTTTGCAGGACGAGTTTCCCCTGGCCAGTCTTCCTCTGCTGGGATACTCCATCACCATCCCCTCAGAGTCCGAGAACATCCATAAAGACTACGTCTTCAAGCTGCATTTCAAATCACACGTCTACTATTTCAGATCCGAGAGCGAGTACACGTTTGAGAGGTGCGTACGACCACAACGCTGTAATGAGAACACTTGGTAACACTTTATTTTACAGTGTCCTTGTTACATATATTACAGTGAATTATACATAATTACATGTAACTAACCCTCAACCAAATCTTAATACCCTATCCCTATAGTAAATACATGTAACTCATTAATATTACTCATTACTACTTTAACAATGACACCTTAAAATAAAGTGTAACCGAATACTTCATTGCAAAGACATATTACGAAATGAAAATTATATTACAAAATTATATTATTTGGGGATGCATGATATATTGGCCGCCATATTGATATTGGTTCATTTTTTATGTTATTAATAATAAAGTTTGGCTAGTTTTACGACGTTTGTAATCAGGCTTTTAAAAATTCAGATTTAGATTTATCAGCCAATATATCAACTTTCAAATATAAAGAATTAACATTTTCAAATGAATAAAACCAAATAGATGAGTAAAATAATACAAAATATGTTAAATTAAAACAAAAAGTGTGTGAATCATAAATAATGTAATAAATAATATACATTATATAATACATTATAATATAGATAATATAATAATAATGTTATATATTATTTGTAAAATGTACATATTACCACCTAAAATGTACATATTATTACCTAAAATGTACATATTAGCAACTAAAATGTACATATTAACACATAAAATGTTCATATTAACACCTAAAATGTTCATATTCACACCTAAAATGTTCAAATTACACCTAAAATGTTCAAATTACACCTACAATTTACCTATTAGCACCTAAAATGTTCATATTCACACCTAAAATGTACATTTTAACACCTAAAATGTTCATATTAACACCTGAAATATATCAGGATATACATTATATAATATAATATAGATAATATAATATTATAATAATATTATACAGACGGATTATTTTGTCATTGCATTATTACTGCAGTCCTGAATCATGTTTCTGTCATGTGATCTGTAGGTGGATGGAGGTGATCCGCAGTGCGACGTGCTCGTCCAATCACATCCGCTCCTTCAGCCGTAAAGATCCACATCCCTACTGACCAAAGACACACACACACACACACACACAGGACGCTCTCAATCAGGTTCTCCCAACACACACTAACACATTTCTTATGGCAGAGGGTTTGAGTGGGAATTGTTTCGTGTGCTATATCGTCGTTTCACTTTATAGAAAAACTTTGAATGGGTTCAGATGTGAAGTTGTGTGAGATCGTGAGAATATGGAGGTCAGAAATACCACTATCATCATCCATGGAGAGGGTCAAGTCAAACACTCCCCGTTTTAAATGTGCAGAAAGACACGGTTTAGTTAGGAAACAGTCCTTGATCGTGAAATGCGACTCATTTGTGTAAATTGTTCGTAAAGTTCACAAGAATGCTTTCAGGAATGTTTTGTTTTTTATTGGTGATTTATTCGGAAGGATGTTTTATTGATTTGTACGTGAGCGTTTACAGTATGTGCAAGTGCTTTTATAAATGGTTTATTGGGTGCTATATTGTGTAGTTGAGACCGGTTTTATTGAATTGAATGAACTGAACTGTTTTACGAACAATTTACACAAACAAAATTCCTGACTGAGTAATTATCAATGACATTTTTAATCTTGGGACAGTTTTTCAGCTTTTAATAATGATGTTTATGAAGAATTGACACCGCCTGTCTACATTTCAGTGAAAAAACACACACACACACACACACACACACATACACACAAAAAAAAAACTGGTGAAAGATGTTCAGGTCATATTTCACCCCGAAATCCAAAGGAAACAAATTAAGCATTTCGTTTGCATGAAGAAAATAAAGCCTATTTTTAGGACCATTAAGTTCATTTTATATTGCATTTCCATGACAATTTGCCCTGAAATTCGCATTATGTATATGCTGTGTATAATTGTTTTGTGTATATATACTATATATATATATATATATATATATATATATATATATATATGAGTATATATGAGTGTGTATATATATATATATATATATATATATATATATATATATATACTCACACGCATGCATGTATATTTAAGAAAAATATATTATTTATATAAAATATTTATATATAATATAAATTATATATAAATCTATATATAGTATATACATGAAAATATTTCTTAAATATATACAAGCATGTGTGTGTATTTAAATATATATATATATATATATATATATATATATATATATAAAATAATTATACACAGAACACACACATATATTATATAAACACAAACTTTTATTTTGGATGCGATTAATCGTGATCGTTTATCGTTTAACAGCCCTAATATATATATATATATATATATATATATATATATATATATATATATATTAATGCAGCTAGTTTAACTGGGTAAATTTGTTGTTGAATTTATACTGATTTTTATTCAACTTTCATTTTAGACTTTCATTAGTATATTACATTAGGAATTTTGGGGAAAATGTGTCATGAAAAATCATTTTGCTCCTAAAAATATGCTTGATTTGAGCCAAAATTGGGTTTTTGGGTGACGTGACCCGGGCGTCCCGGACCGGTTTATACACTCGCTGGATTTGTAATGTTTTCGGTGCATCATCTCTGCTGGCCTGAGACTTTCAACCTTTCTTTTGTAGGACGTTTTTATACAAGTTTTGATACTAACTGTGAACCACTCCACACAATCCCTCGGCGTTCGCCATTATTCAGTCATGGTGCAAGAAAAGAAGGAAGCGGCCTCCTTTTATCTAAACGCTCCAGTGCCAAAATTCTTCTTTTATCTTTTTTTAAGCATTTTAATTCTTTCTTAATGCATATAAATATATATATATATATTAAAAAACCCTATATGGATTATGTTGGCAGATATGTATGTTTGACAGTGCGTGAATATGTTCAGAATAAACAAATCCATATATATATGGCATGTGTTGTCATTTATATTGATTTATTTTAACAACAAACAAAACAACAAAAATGAAAACATTTTGATCATTCATTTTATTTTTAAAGTGCGATTTAGAAAACTCATCTATAGCATATGTAGATACACCTGATATCTATTCAATATTGGAGTGCTTTTATATGTAGATTAAGATTCCATTATATATATATATATATATATATATATATATATATATATATATATATATATATATATATATATATATTGTTCTCATTTCTTTTTACAGTTGAATCATCCTTTGAATAATAGTGTTGCTGAAATATCATAAACACCACAGTGCTAACCCTAACTATCATATTTATAAACCACAGCATTAAATTAATGTCATTTGATACCACATTAACACCAAAATAAACACTTGCCAAGTGCCTGAAATTAAACATTTACGGTTTTAAGTGTAACACAGATTTATATGATAAAGTCTACAGAAATCATCACATCTTCTAATAACATACATAGCGCATAATATACAGTACCAATAAGTTGATCAAGATTCAAGGATTTTGTTTTCTCCCTCCAAATATGCAGTAATTTCTCATTAATTTGCTAAAATATCTGCAGCGTCACCGTGTGAAACTCTGTTATGACTGGAAGATTCCCTGAGAAATGTGAATACAGTAGCCTATGTGATGACTAAAAACGTATATTTCTTTTCTTTCCTTAAAAACGGAACATTTAAAAATTATATTTTTTGCTAAAACAGCTAAATAATCTCACTGTCATAACGGAACAAAAAATATATTTCAAAAACAATGTTCATATGCTCTCTTTGTTGTAAAATACTTGGATGGTTAAAGGAGTAGTTCACTTTTAAAAAACTTTTGCTGATAATTTACTCACCCCCATGTCATCCAAGATGTCCATGTCTTTCTTCAGTCGAAAAGAAATTAATGGATTTAATGATTAATGGATTAATAGGATTTTTCAAAATGAACAAATCTTTTTTTATGTCATTTGGTTCATTCAACGAACGAGTTGACTCGGGAAAAGATTCAAAATGAACGAGTTCGAACAGGAGAGTCACGAACGCGCATCACAGAACAGAGCAAGGCGACCATTTGAGCTTATAAAACTTAAACTTATTATTTATTTTTATAAATGAGTGATCGTTTCGCTTGATAAGACCCTTATTCATCGTCTGGAATCGTTTAAAGCCCTTTGAACAGTTTGCAGAGTCTACACCTTGAACCGTTTGATTCCCATTGAAGTCCATTATATGTAGAAAAATCCTGGAATGTTTTCATCAAAAACTTTAATTTCTTTTCAACTGAAGAAAGAAAGAAAGACATGGACGTCTTGGATGACATGGGGGTGAAATTATCAGCAAAAGTTTTTTTAAAAAAAGTGAATCATTTTAATTAAATTCACGTCACACTGGCAGGTGTGGTAAAACCCAGGTAAATGTTACTCAGGGCGTCTGTTTTCACGACCCACAAAGCGCAGGCCGTGATCACCATTAGAATTATAACTCTCATATGTTGTTTTTTGGAGCCACTCGCGTTCATATGTGTCTGTGGTGTACACAAAGGCCTCGACGCTACTTCCAGCCTCCGGTGTGTGTTGTTGTCCTCCACCGGGCCCGTCCTGAACCTCCAGCCGGATGAGTTTGCGCTGGTACAGTTCTGGACACTTCTCAAACCAGTCCAGGAACTCCAGCATCTTCTGGTCCACGCTGTAGATCTCTCCGTGAACGCGCTGACCCATCCCGGGTTTGTTCAGGAGGAAGGGGATGTTGTATTCGGTTGCGATCACGAGCGGGTATGGGTCAACGGTGCGAGCGTGAGCCACGAACTCGGCCTGACCTTTGGCACGATCCATCATCCTGAAGAAGTTGGGCTGGCCTTTCTTTAGTGTCCCGTACACGAAGACTTTCGCCATATCCGCCGCGGGAAAGACACTAACAATGATCTGAGGGTGAAAGAGACGTCATTGATCCAAAATCTGATAAAGACATCTATAAATGTATTATCAATGATTTTGGTTGGCAGCCAGCACAGGTCTTCAAAATAGAAAAGAGCCAATTGACGACTACACTGTTAGTTCAGGGCCAAAAGGCCTATTTATTATTATTATTATTATTATTATTATGTACAGTTGTAATAAAAAGTAATTGTTTCAATAGTGTTGTCTTGTAAGTGGTTTAACGTATCATGTATTTTGATATTCACCCAATTTCAGAATGTCAGAAAGTTGCTCATGCAGGGATGTTGATGGATTTTGACAGTTTGAGAAGTATAACAACACTATAACAACACTATCAATGCCATCTTCAATCAACTTCCATTGAGTTCCAGAGGTATTAAATGTAAGTACAACATACTTTTTCTCTTGTGCGTGTGAATTGGTGGGGAATAGTAGCTAATGTAAGCGTGGTATTCGACATTTTGCCATACTATTCAGTCCTTTTACATTCTCCAATATATTGATATTAACATTTTTCATAACGCCATGTAGGACGTTTTTGTGGCAGTAGTAACGCAATATTTAGAAAATGTACTCTTGTTTTGATACTCAAGAACTTTTAAAAACAAGTACTTAAGTACTTTTCATTAAGTAGACCTCTGACTGTAGTGCATTTACTTGTACTTGAGTAAAATTTAACAAAGGGTATCTGTACTTTTAGTCAAGTTATAAAGCTGTGTACTCTGTCCGCCACTGGTTACATAATTTTCAGGTCAAACATACATGGTTGATCACATTATAAAAGCATATGGATGTTTAATAATAATAATATATATGACGCACAGAAAATCACAAAAACTTGAAAGGAAAGGAAGTTTTGACCTATAGGAAAACCAAGTTGTCATATTTCCATTTAAAACTGAAGATGATTAGATGAGAACTGAACAACAATCCTTATCATATGATGATGTAACATTATTCGTATAAAATGCAATAACACTTCACCACCTTCTGCATTCAAAACACATTTAAACGAGAAAACAATGTCTTTCTTACCAATAAACCGAATCCTTTAATTATAGTTTACAGAACAAACTGTACCGTTTAACTCTGGAGGAACAGGTTTATCAGCTGAACTGATTCTGAACAACAAACTGACAGCAGACAAAGATAATAACCTCATGGATAGCCTGCGGTGTTTTCGCGACTTCCGCCTCCAAAATGATGAAATCATAGATATAATAGGCACATAGACGGCCGGTGGAGCTTACGTCAATGACGCCGCCATATTGCGTAGGGCAACATAGCCACACAAAACAGGTCTCGAGGAATTATCTTTCACAAGTAAGACTGCGTATTTATTTCTGGTTTTATTAGGCCATGATATAACTAGTAATAGTAACGTTCAGAGGAGAAAAGCCGCGATTTAAAAAAAGACCACCACAGCCAAACTCGAGTTTTTACCTCAGACAGACATCAATAGGCCTACACGACGTCCACATTTACATTTCAAAATAGTCATGAGAAATTATAGGCTAAGTGTTTTTGCTACAAAAAAAAAAAAAAACCTTTGTCATTGAAAATTGAATTGATAGCAGCGGATTTAATCCTCCAGTTTGTGTATTCTCTCTTACACAGAGACACCAGCGCTCTTGTGTCCTGAACAACACACACTAATTTGACACTGTTTACTAAACAGGGTATAAACAGAGCTTGACATAAACTCTTAAATCGAGTTTTTCTTCAAATAATCATTGTAAATAAACTTGAACGGAAACAAAATGTGCTGTCACGATCTGTAGCTATTTTTAGTTTCATTTTTAAGGACTTAGGTCACATGTCATCATGTTTCCTATGTCCATTGTTCCTAGTCTCACCTCAGAATCGTCCTAATTTACATCTCTTTCCCTCTCACCCTATCCATTCTCTCTCATGCTGAGATATTCACCCCCGAAAAATACATGGTTTAACGTGAATAATTATTATATACATGTTTGGTAGCCTATCATTTAAAATGTCCCATTCCCAAAGAAGTAAACCAAAAGGTCATAAAGTTCTTAAGAGTTTAAACTCAGCTCTTCAAAATAAAAAATCTAATAAAATGAGCCCATTCAGAGATTCCATAGGCTACATTTGTCACTGGACATATGGAATGTAATAAATCAGCTAAATAATCTCACTGTCATGATAGGACAGAAACATAGCCTATATTTTTTAAAAAACAATGCACAACACAGTTTTGTTGTAAAATGCCTGAATGGTACATTTAAAAAAGTAAATTAAATTAATGTTGCACATAAGGCAGGCCGTGATCACCGTTAGAATCATAACTCTCATAATATTTTTTTTCAAGCCACTCGCTTTCATATTTGTCTGTAGTGTACACAAAGGCCTCGACGCTACTTCCAGCCTCCAGTGTGTGTTGTTGTCCTCCACCGGGCCGGTCCTGAACCTCCAGCCGGATGAGTTTGCGCTGGTACAGCTCTGGACACTCTTCAAACTCGTCTAGGAACTTCAGCATCTTCTGGTCCACGCTGTAGATCTCTCCGTGAACGTGCTGACCCGTCCCGCGGACGTTCAGGAGGAAGGGGATGTTGTATTCGGTTGCGATCACGAGCGGATATGGGTCAACGGTGCGAGCGTGAGCCACGAACTCGGCCTGACCTTTGACATGATCCTTCATGATGAAATGGTTGGGCTGGTCTTTCTTTAGTGTCCCGTACACGAAGACTTTCTCCATGTGTGCCGCGGGAAAGACACTAATAATGATCTGAGGGTGAAAGAGACGTCATGATCCAAAATCTGATAAAGACATCTAAATGTATCATAAATTATTTTAGCTGTTTTTTTTTGACTGGTTACCCAGTGTTCTGTGGAGAAGACAAATAAATTAAACTTTAATGTTATATTTTATGGTAGGCTATTTCTAGTTAAAGGGAGCTATTATGTTGCCTGATAATACCAAACTCTGCAACTTCGCGTTGCTTCGTAGACAGAGTCTGGAATGGCATCAAAAAGATCAGACATACCGCAGGTTAGACGAAAACTGAATAATAAACTTTATGATATGTCTGATCTCGACTTTTCAAAATGTCTCTCATAAACTTTCTTTTCCATCCAATTTTCTCACTTTCTTTTTCCATCCAATAAACATCTAAACGAGAAGAACATGTCTTTCTTACCGACAATAATCCGAATCCTTTCATTTCTACAGATCATACTGTTATTTTTTATTAAACTTTGGAGAAACAGGCTCATAAAGTGAACCCACTGCTGATAGCCTACTGTATTTCCGCTTTCCAAATGAGGGAATGACGCACGACAGGATTTAGCCTATGACATGCGATGGGCGGGGTTTGTTTTAAAGATACTTTCGATTTGTATTTCGAACAGTAGAAATTACATAGACGTAATAAACACATAGATGCCTCTTTGCTGCGATATGTAGCTACCATTTTAATATTTTTAAAATTTTGAAAATGCAGTAGGCTACACTAAACAATATTGAAACCAAAAATATCACAACTATTTTAAATATATTTTAATACACTTCAATTAGCACTGAATTACTAATAATAATCATTCAATACAAATATTGCGTGTAAGAAAATGTATTTACTATAACTGCTAGTTATTAAAATGTTTCATATTTAGAACTTTATTTGCAAAGGTTTACTACTATACAGACTGGCGACAGGATTTAGTAGTTTATAGTTGTCAGATTTGCCAAACTACACACAGTAATAAATTAATATTTTTAATTATATTACCATTAATGTTATTTCAACAACGTGTGTTGTTAACCAATAGTAGTGAGATAGCGCCATCATGTGTTCAGTCTGTGTATCTCCACTGCTGGAATACTGAGAGAAAAAAAAAGAGATTATTATATTCAAGCTTTAAATTAATCAAACAAACAAACAAACAAATAAATAAATAAATAAATTTACAATACGCATATTTTGTGCAGCCCTAAAAAATCCTTAACATTTTTTTTGTACAGGTTATACTTAATTTAATTTTATGAAAACATTTCTCCTTCAAAATGATCTATAAGCTCTAGACCCAAAAAAACTGTGATAAAAGTGTTTGATAACTGTCAGAATGATAATATAATAACATTTTTGACACATGTGAATATGATTTTTTGTGTGCTTTAAGATAAAATGATCATTGAAGTGTGAAGAGCAAAATATTTTTATTTATAAGAGGTCAACAAAGCCCTTCAGAAACCCAGATGAATATTTCTGTTGAATGATTTGACTGTCATTAATATTGTAGACGCCCGCAGGACATTTACTGGCGCGCATTGGGGATTTGCTCGTTTTAATAAAAGTCACAGAGCCTGAAAAAGATGGATAGAGCACATTACATGACGAAACGGCTGACGGTGCAAAACATCACATGATTCAATGAGCCGTTTACTGCATATCCACTGATTTATTCCTGTATACATGCTGCATGATGCTTGCAATATCATAAACACACCGTTTGAGGTCCAAAAGACTGAGACTGTAGTGCACATCTCGGATTTTCACCAGATTTTCACACATTTAAACCTGGAAACTTTTTTTAACCTATTTAAAAACAATTTAAAACAAATAAAAATATTTACATTTCAGATTCTGCACTATTTCTAGTTCACATTCAGGACACATACAACAACACCCATCATTAGAGTGATTTCTGAAGGATCGCGTCACTAAAGACTGGAGAAATGATGCTGAAAATTCAGATTTCATCACAGAATATAAATTACATTTTAAAATATATTCACATAGACAGCGGTTATTTTAAATTGTAATAATTTTTCACTATTTTTACTGAAACACGAAACGGCATTCGGATGTGACATCACTGTAAGTGAGAGACGACACACTTTTTTAATTAATTATTTTATTTATTATTACACTCTAACCAACAAAGTCAATATACAGTCAGAATTGCAATATATACAAAGTGGAGAAAACAAAAATAAGAAAAAAACAGTAATGAAAAACTAATGTAGGAGCCATTTCAATGTTTCTGTCCAGGTTTGGCCATTAGGTGGCACTAGTGTTGTGACATGGCTAATCCGGGTAGCTACAGGTAATCAACGACAGGTGTGCCTGAGGGAAAAGGACAAGCTAGTTTTTGACCGCCACCGAGGCTGTGTTTGGATGTTTGTTACAGTATGTGACAGTGTTGGTAAAGATTGAATATTGTTATGTTATGGAAAAGGAAATCCTTGTGTAAACATCCCTCACAACAGAGAAGAAAACAAAACTTAAAGTTTTGTTGTATCATCACTGAAGCAAGCCAAAGCGACCACGGTAAGTGCGTCAACGTTTCTTCAACCCTCTGCATAACCTTCGGCTGTTTTAATCTTAGTGGTTACAACTGAATTATGAATCATACATTTTTTGGTGCAAAAATTCCTTTTCTTTTGAAAATTTAATCAAGGAAAGAGAGGGAAAAAAAGAGACAGCAGCAAATTTAACTGTCGTTCGCTTTCTCTCTCTGAGGTGAATTGTTTGAGTTTGTGGTTTGTTTATAGTGGGAATGTGGAAATCAGTGGGACTTTTGTGAGCAGATGTGGAGCTTCATTGATAATAACCAGAACAGACAGATGCATTATGGTCCCCAGAGCGAGAAACATGTCCCTCGATCACATTCTGTGTCCTGACATCAGACACAACACTCATTTAACTAACTAACCATATAATCAACTACGACTGTTCACTTCACTCACACACATCAACTCTCTTACAGCAAGTTTCTCGGCAAATAAACAATAAAAAAGAGGGATAACTCTAGGAATAAGGCTAGGTTTACTTTACACTGAAACGATTCTGAAGAGAAAACACAAAAGTAGCGTTTTGGGTGGGAAATCCGTGCGCATATGGTGACGCAAAAGTGTGTGAAATTCAATGTAGTATGCACTCTAGGCGGCTAGGTGGCGATGTGAAGCACTGCCACACATGGTACTACTTATTTATGGTACGCTACTGCATTTGTTTACACAGAAAGTGCCAAAACCCATAGACATATACAGTAGACTTCAGCTTGGGGTTCTAATCTGAACTAGGAAGAATGTTTTTTAAAAAACATTTTTTTCTTTCTGGAATCAATGATAAATACATGTCTTACTGTTGGAACAAACAAAAAAAACAAAAAAACAAGAAAAATCGCATTCATGATGATTTATGGTGATTTTATTTCCGTTAGACCTGTGTCTACTACATTGACGCTGATGCATTAGAGTGGAGGGGCTCCCCTGTTTCAAGATGGCGGCTCTATTGACGCATTCGTTCCCTATGATTCGTTCCAATCATAGACTGTAAAAAAAGAGGTTCCAATGAACTGCCGTAGCTAAGGTGAGGTCTAGTGAGTCAGCGCTAGCAGCTAGGTGCATTGTGGGTAATTTTTTATTGAGCGTTGATTTATGTGTTATTGCAGTAAGAACTTAAAGTTTTTGTGATTGTAAAGATATGTGTGTTAATTTTCAAGTTAGATCAGATGTTCTTAGTTCATTTACTGCTGTAAAAATGAGTCTCTCACCGTCATGGAGAGAGATGTGTAAAGCAATAGGGGCTTGCCTGTGTACTCTGCAAATCTCTTATATCGTCCCGTTAACTTATTAAACCAGTCCATCGTTTGATAACACTCTGGGTCGTGCGGTGTATGGGACAAGAGTGTTTAATCTAATGTTAGGAAGTAGTATATGCAGCGTTCCAGGCAACCTGTAACTCGTGTTTTTCCAACCTTATTCCCGTGAAAGAGCACTGGAACGGCCGTCAAACCCGTGACTTACCACCCGTGAACTCGTACTGGATCGATGTACTCCCAGTTACGAGTTCTGACGTCACATAGCCTAGTCTGAGATAGAAAACTACAACGACAGACCCTACGATGCAGTGTTTCTGCAGGCACATTTCCAAATATACAAATAAAGTAAAACAAAAGGTATAACAGCTTATCTCGTCTCATGCACTACTTTTCCTCACCAGTTTCCCACAAATAAACAAGGAGTAAGCACCTTTGGTGTTAGAAATTATTACAAATGCGCGTGAGCCTCGTAAGTTCCACCATGCTGGTTTGTTTACATCTAGGTAGTTTGGCGTGAATGACCTGGAATGCTACAAAGTCGTGGTTTGAAGTCGTGAACCAAAAAAACAAGAAAAATCGCATTCATGATGATTTATGGTGATTTTATTTCCATTAGACCTGTGTCTACTACATTGACGCTGATGCATTAAGTGGAGGGGCTCCCCTGTTTCAAGACAAGGTGAGGTCTAGTGTATATGTCTATGGCCAAAACCTTTATATATATATATATATATATATATATATATGAAGAGTTCAGATGCAAAAGCCTCTAAATGCCATTTGAAATTTTCTTCTAAAATGATCATTTTTATCAAGCTTGTATATTTAAGTTCAGTAATTTCACTTAAATGACAATTAATAGGTAATCTTCATTGTCATTTAAGTGAAATTACTGAACTTAAATATACAAGCTTGATAAAAAATTGTCATTTTAGAAGAAAATTTCAAATGGCACTTAGAGGCTTTTGCATCTGAACTCTTCATATATATATATATATATATGAAGAGTTCAGATTCAAAGCCTCTAAATGTCATTTGAAATTTTCTTCTAAATGATCATTTTAATCAAGCTTGTATATTTAAGTTCAGTAATTTCAATGAAAATGGCAATGAAGATTACCTATTAGGCTAATTGTCATTTAAGTGAAATTACTGAACTTAAATATACAAGTTTTACAAAAATGGTCATTTTAGATGAAAATTTCAAATGACATTTAGAGGCTTTTGCATCTGAACTATATATATATGTGTGTGTGTGTGTGCAATATCATAAACACACCGTTTGAGGTCCAAAAGACTGATACTGTAGTGCACATCTTGGATTTTCAACAGATGCACGCATTTAAACCTGGAAATAACTTTTTTTTTACCTATTTAAAAACAATTTAAAACAAATAAAAATATTTATATTTCAGATTCTGCACTATTTCTAGTTCACATTCAGGACACATACAGCAACACCCATCATTAGAGTGATTTCTGAAGGATAATGTGTGTATATATATATATATATATATATATATATATATATATATATATATATTGTCAAATGACCGGAAAGCAAATTCATATAACCAACAAAATACTAAAATTAATATCTAAAAAATAAATGTTATGATACTAACAGTGTGAGGTGAATTGCTGAGCAATGCAAGATTAGCCGTTAAAATGCTCTTTTAATTCTGTCAAATATATAATATAAAATTGCATACTTGATTCTGAAACTGACCAGTATTAAAAGATTATAGTCTATACAGTATTTAATGCTTAAGTAGCTGTAATTAAATTACAGAAAAATGAAGAGTAATCCCTTTACTTTTTCATGGGATATCTGGAATTAATTACTACTTTTAATGACCAGCACGGGTTACTGAATTAAACTAAAACAACACTGTCAAACTACATATTACAGCAGCTTATTTTCTATTAGTTTTAAGTAAGTAGAAACCATGAAAATGTCTCCTCTCCGATAATGAAGCATGAAGAAAATAAAACCAGATTGTTTTTGTTTTGATATGGTTGATGATTATAAAAGTTCATGATTAACTCGCATGCCACACTGAGGAGAAAAACAAAACCGAGTAATATTAGAAAAATAAAGCCAGATCATATTGTACCATCTGCTGATGAGTCATTCAGAGGTGAGATGGAGATGTTAAACTCATTATTACCAACACAGCCAGATGTTTGAGAGTCAAACCAACAAGGACACGGCCGTAGCGTCAGGTACATCGAACATCGAGATAGTAAGACTTTACTATCCCGCAGGACGGCTTTTAACACTGGATTGCACGTTTATGTTTTAAATTGTTCCCATTTATGATAATGCATTTCAATGTTGCATTGTAATGAATACACAAATAATTGCAACGTTTGAGTCTCTCATTTTTGTAAAGTCACGCGTTTGTTTTATTCGGTTTACTAAAAGAGCAAAAGCGTTGTTCTGGTCTTCTCACACCAAAGCTTCAATCAAGCCCTAAAGATGTTTAATGCATGTTTGGATTGCACATTATTTCAGTCAATTCTCTGAGGAAAGGCAATAATAGATCCAGAGTGCACTCTTTCTGAATCTAGTTTTCCTGCGATGGGAAATTAGGACTCATTTACAGGGTGGTTTTGTCTATAATAGCAATTAGTATTTTTCTGCTAGATTTCAGATCACAAGAGACCAAGAGCTTCGTTTGCCTGCTTTATTGTTCGTGCATATAGAGGAAAAACATTGTCATGAACACTCTGAAGTGTTTGGCATGGTAATGGGTATAACATTTGGTCTTGGCAGAATAGATCTGCTAGCTGCTGATTATCGCTGCTGATTATTTTTGTTTATTTTGTTTATTTTTAAGGATCCCATTAGCTGAAAGTCTGTACAGTCAGCTAGTCTTCCTGGGGTCCATTCTAAAAATTCACATTGCAACAACATTTCAATCATCACAGTTATCATATACACATTTCATATATTTATATATGAAGACGAGTTCAGATGCAAAAGCCTCTAAGTGCCATTTGAAATTTTCTTCTAAAATGATCATTTTTATCAAGCTTGTATATTTAAGTTGAGTAATTTCAATGAAAATGGCAATGAAGATTACCTAATAATTGTTATTTAAGTGAAATTACTGAACTTAAATACACAAACTTGATAAAAATGATCATTTTAGAAGAAAATTTCAAATGGCATTTAGAGGCTTTTGCATCTGAACTCTTCATATATACATACATGCATAAACACATACATGCAATCTTCTAAATTCAATTCAAAACAAGACGAAAAATACATTTACAATTATCATATTAATATATATATATATATATATATATATACCTACATCAACACATAGCACCTTAGACTTCTTTTAAATGGCAGCTTATTACAAATCTGAACTTCAATCTGAACAAAACTTCAATGGGAATGTTATTCCAGATGACACTAGCTCCACAAGAAGGTTTTCTTCATAAAATTATTTTAAAATTGATTACTGCTGTTATTGCTGCTGATTATCGCTGTTATTGCTGATGTTTTTGCTGCTGATGTTGTTGATGTTGATGCTGATTGTTATGTATGCATCAATATGCTATAATAACCTTAAATCCTTTATGCATGTTTCAGGATACTCCACGAGGAACACCGGAGATCTGACTGCATCATTAGCGCAAGTGTATTCGGCATACAGCAACAGTGACAACCAACAGCACGGGGGTGCCCTCTAGTGGCCTTCAGGTATTGTAACAACTCAAATACATTACACCAGTGGTTCTCAAACTTTTTCAGGAGGAGGCCCCCTTGTGTAGGGTGAATCCTTTTGTGGCCCCCCAAAAGAAAACTCATAACGAAAACATCCTCAAACGTACAATTTTACTTACAAATTTTAGATTTTTTTTTTAGAAGTATTGAATACTGAACAGTAATTTGTGATGTTCACAATCATAGTAAAAGATGAACACTGAAAAATTAGTTTGCTGATTGTAAAAAAAGTGCATTAAACGTCTTACATTTTAAGGTAATAAATGACAGTGGCTCAAGTTTGGTTGGCAATTTTGAACAGCAATCTGTTTTTTCAGCAATCTTTTTTTTTTTCACAGTGTGCACTGTGATCTGCCGTCACTATTTTCCAGAAAGCCATATTTTATGTACGAGTCGTCAAATTTACTCTGGGCTCTTCTGTTGTGACCTTAGCCGAGACACTGCATCCTCTATCTAAAAACTTGTCCATTTTAAATAGTCTTGGCATTTATCAGCGTGTTCATGTCGTTGTGTTCACTACTAGGCAACCTCAACGGTTTGGTGACGTTTCAGCGCAATATGATATGTATAATTGATAATATTTTAAAAATACATATTATATATTATATACCCGCGTCAAACTGACCGGGAGAGAGAAGCGGCCGCCGCCAGCACCTGACTAGTCTTCTTGTGGGTTAATGAGTCTGAAGAACTGGGCTGTGTGGACTCGATAAATGAAGGAAGTGGCGTGTCTTCTTCCTCAACTCTCGCTTTTTACAAATAGCACATTAAAGAAAGTTGTTTAGCCATTATTATGGTGCCGCCGAGAGTTCCTATCGCAACCATAGCAACCAATAACGTTCCGGAGGGATGCTTTCAACTTGCTTCGACAGTTTCATTTAACATAGGCAGTCAACAATAAATCAGGTATATGTTAATATATTTTCTTAACCCCTTAAGTGTCACCCTCTTTTTTTGAATATACGTGAAAATGCACATTTCGAACTTAAATGGTTGTAATTCCAGAATGCTTTGGAGTATAGACATAAGATTGGTCTCGTTTTAAAGAAGACATTTGGCAGATTTTTGTAGATGTTAAATCAAGAAAGTGAAACAGAAAAAAAGTTATAGAAGTTTGAGTTCGTGAAAATGTACAATATAAAAAAAATATTATTCATATTTTATATAAAATATGTATTATCAAAAACTCTAAAACTGCAAATAAATCAAAGCCAAAAATCTGAATAAGTTGTGATTCAAATTTTAGGTTGATATCTCAAAAAAATGAGCTTTCAGTAAGATTTTGTTTGTACCTTTTGGCGCAGTACCGAACGCTTCCACTAGGTGACAACCAGACTCCATTACTGCCCATATAAGGGCGTCTCCATGTGTTTTGAGTGATATGAACCGTTATTTCCACATTTTTCATACAATTTATGAAGTAGACATCATATTCAGAAGTAATATGAGAAGTTTGGCAGATTTTGATATGAATTCAACCTCTAAGAAACATAAAAATAACAAGTATGCGCATTATAGGTTCCTGCCACATCACAAATGGCGAATCTATAATTTTTTCTTACTATAGATTCACCTTTACTAAATATTTCAAAAACATTCAGACCTTTTTTCTAAAATAATTGAAGGGAGGCTTTCTTTTGTACTCTTGGAATGAAAACAAACAGGTTTCTACCCTTTTATGATTTTTCATGTTCATCACTATTTCAAAATAAAGGTCTAAACATGCCTTGGGATTATGAAAATATTCTTGTTTCAAATTGATAAATTACGGATCCTCTGTAATTTATTTTGAAAATCTAGAGATTGTAAGCTTTCAAATGATATACAGTTTGTCAAGATTATTTTAGGTTTACTATATGATAATACTGTTTTAAAAATGTAGTGGATTTGGGCCCACCGGTGGGCCCGTGACACTTAAAACTTCGTATATATGAACACACAAATTTCTGATTTGGATGCAAATGTTTCTGACTGACTCTGAAAAATAGATTGATCTCTTATGAGAAGTGGCACGATGCAGAATTTATTGCGATTGGGAATGTTTAAGTGTGAGTCTGCCTTGATGCCTTGTTAATGAGCTTTCTGTGGACTAAGTTGTGGTTGTATAAGCTGACAGGACATCAGAACGCTCGGTGACGTTTCCCATAGAGACGAGAGTAATGAATGGTGGGATGTAAATCAATACGCAGTTATGAGGGCAAGCTAATTGATTTTATTAATGAAGTGCGCCACACTCCAGAAGACAAACAGATTGAAAATGATCATCTGCACTTGAGTCGTACAGAGCAGAGAGGATCTGATCTGAGATTTGATGAGGTCTGCGGTCACATCAATACTCTGTCATATGCAAATAATTTGTTTAAGTCCAAGCTGGATGTACAGCAAATGCCTTTTAACCTTTATTTAAGAAGGAAAGATCTTGATTATTACATACACTGATGGCCAGGCAAGATATTGTCTTCTTGAAGTACCATCACTGTTATTTTAGAATTAGTATTTATTAAAGGCACACTTTTTTTCCAGTTTTCAGCACAACCAAAACAATGGTCTTCTGTAAAATGCATGTGGTTTAGTTTTTTAACCAGTAGAGGGACAAAAGTTACATATTATTTTAATGATAGTTTACTGTACATTTTAGTGATTTTGTTATGTGCTTTTTGTTTGGTTTTTATTTTATATTTCTGCTTAAATGCGTTATTTCAATTTTAGTTTAAATAATTTTAGTACTTTTTTTGCATTTGTTTCAATCTAATATGTATATTATATATTTTACATTTTACTTACCAAAAGTGTTTTTTTTAGTGTACATTTGAACAACAACTACATTAAAAACTGCAGTTGCAAAAAATTATCTTTTGAGAACTGGTATTATAAATAAATTAAATTAAAAGTAATTAATTAAAATTAAATACAAATAAATAAATACAATTTAATATAAATAAATAAATAAAACATAGTAAAAAATAAATAAATAAAATTAAATAAAAATAAATAAATAAATCA